>JBBPBQ010000008.1:30429990-30548864 GCA_037974755.1 Cicer yamashitae | reverse complement strand
TTAAAAACCCGAGTTGGATTAGAATAAGCCTATGGAGGACGAAAATGACCTAAATGTTCAACCAATGACACAAAATCACTTATTGGATGCACAATATTTGTTAAAAACCCTAATTGGATTAGAATAAACCTAGGGAGGACGAAAATGACCTAAATGATCAACCAATAACACAAAATAACTTATTGGATGCACAAGATTGGTTATAAACCCTAATTGGATTAGAATAAGCCTAAGGAGGACAAAAATGACCGAAATATCCAATCAATGACACAAACGCACTTATTAGATGCACAAGATAGGTTAATAACCCTAATTGGATTAGAATAAGCCTAGGGAGGACAAAAATGACCTAAATGTGCAACCAATGACGCAAAATAACATATTGGATGCAAAAGATTGCTTAAAAACCCCAATTGGATTAGAATAAGCCTCAAGAGGACAAAAATGACCTAAATTTTCAACCAATGACACAAAATCACTTATTGGATCCACAAGATTGGTTAAAAACCCTAATTTTAGGAAAATAAGCCTTGGGAGGACGAAAATGACCTAAATATTCAACCAATGACACAAAATCACTTATTGGATGCACAAGATTGGTTAAAAACCCTAATTGGATTAGAATAAGCCTATGGAGGACGAAAATGACCTAAATATTCAATCAATGACAAAAAATCACTTATTGGATGCACAAGATTGGTTAAAAACCCTATTTGGATTAGAATAAGCCTATGGAGGACGAAAATGACCTAAATGTTCAACCAATGATACAAAATCACTTATTGGATGCATAATATTTGTTAAGAACCCTAATTGGATTAGAATAAGCCTAGGGAGGACGAAAATTAAATAAATGATCAACCAATGACACAAAATCACTTATTGGATGCACAAGATTGGTTAAAAACCCTAATTGGATTAGAATAAGCCTATGGAGGACGAAAATGGCCTAAATGTTTAACCAATGACGCAAAGTCACTTATTGGACCCACAAGATTAGTTAAAAACCCTAATTGGATTAGAATAAGCCTAGGAAGGACGAAAATGACCTAAATGTTCAACAAATGACACAAAATCACTTATTGGATGCACAAGATTGGTTATAAACCCTAATTGGTTTAGAATAAGCCTAGGGAGGACAAAAATGACCGAAATGTTCAATCAATGACACAAACGCACTTATTGGATGCACAAGATAGGTTAAAAACCATAATTGGATTAGAATAACCCTAGGGAGGACGAAAATGACCTAAATGTTCAACCAATGACACAAAATCACTTATTAGATGCACAAGATTGGTTAAAAACCCTAATTGGATTAGAATAAGCCTAGGGAAGACGAAAATGTCCTAAATGTTCAATCAATTACACAAAATCACTTATTGGATGCACAATATTGGTTAAAAACCCTAATTGGATTAGAATAAGCCTATGGAGGACGAAAATGACCTAAATGTTCAACCAATGACACAAAATCACTTATTGGATGCACAATATTTGTTAAAAACCCTAATTGGATTAGAATAAGCCTAGGGAGGACCAAAATGACCTAAATGATCAACCAATGACACAAAATCACTTATTGGATGCACAAGATTGGTTATAAACCCTAATTGGATTAGAATAAGCCTAAGGAGGACAAAAATGACCGAAATGTCCAATCAATGACACAAACGCACTTATTGGTTGCACAAGATAGGTTAAAAACCCTAATTGGATTAGAATAACCCTAGGGAGGACGAAAATGACCTAAATGTTCAACCAATGACACAAAATCACTTATTGGATCCACAAGATTGGTTAAAAACCCTAATTTGATTAAAATAAGCCTTGGGAGGACAAAAATGACCTAAATGTTCAATCAATGACACAAACGCATTTATTGGATGCACAAGATTGGATAAAAACCCTAATTGGATTAGAATAAGTCTAGGGAGGACGAAAATGACCTAAATGTTCTACCAATGACAAAAAATCACTTATTGGATGCACAAGATTGGTTAAAAACTCTAATTGTATTTGAATAAGCCTAGGGATGATGAAAATGACCTAAATGTTCAACCAATGACACAAAATCACCTATTGGATGCACAAGATTGGTTAAAAACCCTATTTGGATTAGAATAAGCCTAAAGAGGACGAAAATGACCTAAATTTGCAACCATTTAAACAAAATAACATATTGGATGCACAAGATTGGTTAAAAACCCTAATTTGATTAGAATAAGCCTATGGAGGACGAAAATGACCTAAATGTTCAGCCAATGACACAAAATCACTTATTGGATGCACAATATTTGTTAAAAACCCTAATTGGATTAGAATAAGCCTAAGGAGGACAAAAATGACCTAAATGTTCAACCAATGACACAAAATCACTTGTTGGATCCACAAGATTGGTTAAAAATCCTAATTTGATTTAAATTAAGCCTTGGGAGGACGAAAATGACCTAAATGTTCAAGCAATGACACAAAATCACTTATTGGATGCACAAGATTGGTTAAAAACCTTAATTGGATTAGAATAAGCCTATGGAGGACGAAAGTGACCTAAATGTTCAACCAATGACACAAAATCACTTATTGGATGCACAAGATTGGTTAAAAACTCTAATTGTATTAGAATAAGCCTAGGGATGACGAAAATGACCTAAATGTTCAACCAATGACACAAAATCACTTATTGGATGCACAAGATTGGTTAAAAACCCGAGTTGGATTAGAATAAGCCTATGGAGGACGAAAATGACCTAAATGTTCAACCAATGACACAAAATCACTTATTGGATGCACAATATTTGTTAAAAACCCTAATTGGATTAGAATAAACCTAGGGAGGACGAAAATGACCTAAATGATCAACCAATAACACAAAATAACTTATTGGATGCACAAGATTGGTTATAAACCCTAATTGGATTAGAATAAGCCTAAGGAGGACAAAAATGACCGAAATATCCAATCAATGACACAAACGCACTTATTAGATGCACAAGATAGGTTAATAACCCTAATTGGATTAGAATAAGCCTAGGGAGGACAAAAATGACCTAAATGTGCAACCAATGACGCAAAATAACATATTGGATGCAAAAGATTGCTTAAAAACCCCAATTGGATTAGAATAAGCCTCAAGAGGACAAAAATGACCTAAATTTTCAACCAATGACACAAAATCACTTATTGGATCCACAAGATTGGTTAAAAACCCTAATTTTAGGAAAATAAGCCTTGGGAGGACGAAAATGACCTAAATATTCAACCAATGACACAAAATCACTTATTGGATGCACAAGATTGGTTAAAAACCCTAATTGGATTAGAATAAGCCTATGGAGGACGAAAATGACCTAAATATTCAATCAATGACAAAAAATCACTTATTGGATGCACAAGATTGGTTAAAAACCCTATTTGGATTAGAATAAGCCTATGGAGGACGAAAATGACCTAAATGTTCAACCAATGATACAAAATCACTTATTGGATGCATAATATTTGTTAAGAACCCTAATTGGATTAGAATAAGCCTAGGGAGGACGAAAATTAAATAAATGATCAACCAATGACACAAAATCACTTATTGGATGCACAAGATTGGTTAAAAACCCTAATTGGATTAGAATAAGCCTATGGAGGACGAAAATGACCTAAATGTTTAACCAATGACGCAAAGTCACTTATTGGACCCACAAGATTAGTTAAAAACTCTAATTGGATTAGAATAAGCCTAGGAAGGACGAAAATGACCTAAATGTTCAACAAATGACACAAAATCACTTATTGGATGCACAAGATTGGTTATAAACCCTAATTGGATTAGAATAAGCCTAGGGAGGACACAAATGACCGAAATATTCAATCAATGACACAAAGCACTTATTGGATGCACAAGATAGGTTAAAAACCATAATTGGATTAGAATAACCCTAGGGAGGAGGAAAATAACCTAAATGTTCAACCAATGACACAATATCACTTATTGGATGCACAAGATTGGTTAAAAACCCTAATTGGATTAGAATAAGCCTTGGGAAGACGAAAATGACCTAAATGTTCAATCAATTACACAAAATCACTTATTGGATGCACAATATTGGTTAAAAACCCTAATTGGATTAGAATAAGCCTATGGAGGACGAAAATGACCTAAATGTTCAACCAATGACACAAAATCACTTATTGGATGCACAATATTTGTTAAAAACCCTAATTGGATTAGAATAAGCCTAGGGAGGACCAAAATGACCTAAATGATCAACCAATGACACAAAATCACTTATTGGATGCACAAGATTGGTTATAAACCCTAATTGGATTAGAATAAGCCTAAGGAGGACAAAAATGACCGAAATGTCCAATCAATGACACAAACGCACTTATTAGATGCACAAGATAGGTTAAAAACCCTAATTGGACTAGAATAACCCTAGGAAGGACGAAAATGACCTAAATGTTCAACCAATGACAAAAAATCACTTATTGGATGCACAAGATTGGTTAAAAACTCTAATTGGATTAGAACAAGCCTAGGGAGGACAAAAATGACCTAAATGTGCAACCAATGACGCAAAATAACATATTGGATGCAAAAGATTGCTTAAAAACCCCTATTGGATTAGAATAAGCCTCAAGAAGACGAAAATGACCTAAATGTTCAACCAATGACACAAAATCACTTATTGGATCCACAAGATTGGTTAAAAACCCTAATTTGATTAAAATAAGCCTTGGGAGGACGAAAATGACCTAAATGTTCAACCAATGACACAAAATCACTTATTGGATGCACAAGATTGGTTAAAAACCCTAATTAGATTAGAATAAGCCTATGGAGGATGAAAAAGACCTAAATGTGCAACCAATGACACAAAATCAGTTATTGGATGCACAAGATTGGTTAAAAACCCTAATTGGATTAGAATAAGCCTATGGAGGACGAAAATGACGTAAATGTTCTACTAATGACACAAAATCACTTATTGGATGCACAAGATTGGTTAAAAACTCTAATTGTATTAGAATAAGCCTAGGGATGATGAAAATGACCTAAATGTTCAACCAATGACACAAACGCACTTATTGGACCCACAAGATTGGTTAAAAACCCTAATTGGATTAGAATAAACCTAGGGAGGACGAAAATGACCTAAATGTGCAACCAATGACGCAAAAAAACATATTGGATGCACAAGATTGCTTAAAAACCACAATTGGATTAGAATAAGCCTATGGAGGATGAAAAACACCTAAATGTTCAACCAATGACACAAAATCACTTATTGGATGCACAAGATTGGTTAAAAACCCTAATTGGATTAGAATAAGCCGATGGAGGACGAAAATGACCTAAATGTTCTACCAATGACACAAAATCACTTATTGGATGCACAAGATTGGTTAAAAACTCAAATTGTATTAGAATAAGCCTAGGGATGATGAAAATGACCTAAATGTTCAACCAATGACACAAAATCACCTATTGGATGCACAAGATTGGTTAAAAACCCTATTTGGATTTGAATAAGCCTAGAGAGGACGAAAATGACCTAAATTTGCAACCATTTACACAAAATAACATATTGGATGCACAAGATTGGTTAAAAACCCTAATTGAATTAGAATAAGCCTATGGAGGATTAAAATGACCTAAATGTTCAACCAATGACACAAAATCACTTATTGGATGCACAAGATTGGTTAAAAACCCTAATTGGATTAGAATAAGCCTAAGGAGGACGAAAAGGACCTAAATGTTCAGCCAATGACACAAAATCACTTATTGGATGCACAATATTTGTTAAAAACCCTAATTGGATTAGAATAAGCCTAGGGAGGACGAAAATGACCTAAATGTTCAACCAATGACACAAAATCACTTGTTGGATCCAAAGATTGGTTAAAAACCCTAATTTGATTAAAATAAGCCTTGGGAGGATGTAAATGACCGAAATATTCAATCAATGACACATACGCATTTATTGGATGCACAAGATTGGTTAAAAACCCTAATTGGATTAGAATAAGTCTAGGGAGGACGAAAATGACCTAAATGTTCAACCAATGACAATAAATCACTTATTGGATGCACAAGATTGGTTAAAAACCTTAATTGGATTAGAATAAGTCTAGTGAGGACGAAAATGACCTAAATGTTCAACCAATGACACAAAATCACTTATTGGATGCACAAGATTGGTTAAAAACCCTAATTGGATTAGAATAAGCCTAGGGAAGACGAAAATGACCTAAATGTTCAATCAATGACACAAAATCACTTATTGGATGCACAAGATTGGTTAAAAACCCTATTTGGATTAGAATAAGCCTATGGAGGACGAAAATGACCTAAATGTTCAACCAATGATACAAAATCACTTATTGGATACACAATATTTGTTAAGAACACCAATTGGATTAGAATAAGCCTAGGGAGGACGAAAATGAAATAAATGATCAACCAATGACACAAAATAACATATTGGATGCACAAGATTGGTTAAAAACCCTAATTGGATTAGAATAAGCCTAGGGAGGACGAAAATGACCTAAATGATCAACAAATGACACAAAATCACTTATTGGATGCACAATATTTGTTAAAAACCCTAATTGGATTAGAATAAGCCTAGGGAGGACGGAAATTACCTAAATGATCAACCAATGACACAAAATCACTTATTGGATGCACAAGATTGGTTAAAAACTCTAATTGGATTAGAATAAGCCTAGGGAGGACAAAAATGACCTAAATGTGCAACCAATGACGCAAAATAACATATTGGATGCACAAGATTGGTTAAAAACCCTAATTGGATTAGAATAAGCCTTAAGAGGACGAAAATGACCTAAATGTTCAACCAATGACACAACATCACTTATTGGATCCACAAGATTGGTTAAAAACCCTAATTTGATTAAAATAAGCCTTGGGAGGACGAAAATGACCTAAATGTTCAACCAATGACACAAAATCACTTATTGGATGCACAAGATTGGTTAAAAACCCTAATTAGATTAGAATAAGCCTATGGAGGATGAAAAAGACCTAAATGTGCAACCAATGACACAAAATCAGTTATTGGATGCACAAGATTGGTTAAAAACCCTAATTGGATTAGAATAAGCCTATGGAGGACGAAAATGACCTAAATGTTCTACTAATGACACAAAATCACTTATTGGATGCACAAGATTGGTTAAAAACTCTAATTGTATTAGAATAAGCCTAGGGATGATGAAAATGACCTAAATGTTCAACCAATGACACAAAATCACCTATTGGATGCACAAGATTGGTTAAAAACCCTATTTGGATTAGAATAAGCCTAGAGAGGACGAAAATGACCTAAATTTGCAACCATTTACACAAAATAACATATTGGATGCACAAGATTGGTTAAAAACCCTAATTGGATTAGAATAAGCCTATGGAGGATGAAAATGACCTAAATGTTCAACCAATGACACAAAATCACTTATTGGATGCACAAGATTGGTTAAAAACCCTAATTGGATTAGAATAAGCCTAGGGAAGACGAAAATGACCTAAATGTTCAATCAATGACACAAAATCACTTATTGGATGCACAAGATTGGTTAAAAACCCTATTTGGATTAGAATAAGCCTATGGAGGACGAAAATGACCTAAATGTTCAACCAATGATACAAAATCACTTATTGGATGCACAATATTTGTTAAGAACCCTAATTGGATTAGAATAAGCCTAGGGAGGACGAAAATTAAATAAATGATCAACCAATGACACAAAATCACTTATTGGATGCACAAGATTGGTTAAAAACCCTAATTGGATTAGAATAAGCCTATGGAGGACGAAAATGGCCTAAATGTTTAACCAATGACGCAAAGTCACTTATTGGACCCACAAGATTAGTTAAAAACCCTAATTGGATTAGAATAAGCCTAGGAAGGACGAAAATGACCTAAATGTTCAACAAATGACACAAAATCACTTATTGGATGCACAAGATTGGTTATAAACCCTAATTGGATTAGAATAAGCCTAGGGAGGACAAAAATGACCGAAATGTTCAATCAATGACACAAACGCACTTATTGGATGCACAAGATAGGTTAAAAACCATAATTGGATTAGAATAACCCTAGGGAGGACGAAAATGACCTAAATGTTCAACCAATGACACAAAATCACTTATTGGATGCACAAGATAGGTTAAAAACCATAATTGGATTAGAATAACCCTAGGGAGGACGAAAATGACCTAAATGTTCAACCAATGACACAAAATCACTTATTGGATGCACAAGATTGGTTAAAAACCCTAATTGGATTAGAATAACCCTAGGGAAGACGAAAATGACCTAAATGTTCAATCATTTACACAAAATCACTTATTGGATGCACAATATTGGTTAAAAACCCTAATTGGATTAGAATAAGCCTATGGAGGACGAAAATGACCTAAATGTTCAACCAATGACACAAAATCACTTATTGGATGCACAAGATTGGTTATAAACCCTAATTGGATTAGAATAAGCCTAAGGAGGACAAAAATGACCGAAATGTCCAATCAATGACACAAACGCACTTATTGGTTGCACAAGATAGGTTAAAAACCCTAATTGGATTAGAATAACCCTAGGGAGGACGAAAATGACCTAAATGTTCAACCAATGACACAAAATCACTTATTGGATCCACAAGATTGGTTAAAAACCCTAATTTGATTAAAATAAGCCTTGGGAGGACAAAAATGACCTAAATGTTCAATCAATGACACAAACGCATTTATTGGATGCACAAGATTGGATAAAAACCCTAATTGGATTAGAATAAGTCTAGGGAGGACGAAAATGACCTAAATGTTCAATCAATGACACAAAATCACTTATTGGATGCACAAGATTGGTTAAAAACCCTAATTGGATTAGAATAAGCCTATGGAGAATGAAAATGACCTAAATGTTCAATCAATGACACAAAATCACTTATTGGATGCACAAGATTGGTTAAAAACCCTATTTGGATTAGAATAAGTCTATGGAGGACGAAAATGACCTAAATGTTCAACCAATGATACAAAATCCATTATTGGATGCACAATATTTGTTAAGAACCCTAATTGGATTAGAATAAGCCTAGGGAGGACGAAAATTAAATAAATGATCAACCAATGACACAAAATCACTTATTGGATGCACAAGATTGGTTAAAAACCCTAATTGGATTAGAATAAGCCTATGGAGGACGAAAATGACCTAAATGTTTAACCAATGACGCAAAGTCACTTATTGGACCCACAAGATTAGTTAAAAACTCTAATTGGATTAGAATAAGCCTAGGAAGGACGAAAATGACCTAAATGTTCAACAAATGACACAAAATCACTTATTGGATGCACAAGATTGGTTATAAACCCTAATTGGATTAGAATAAGCCTAGGGAGTACAAAAATGACCGAAATGTTCAATCAATGACACAAACGCACTTATTGGATGCACAAGATAGGTTAAAAACCATAATTGGATTAGAATAACCCTAGGGAGGACGAAAATGACCTAAATGTTCAACCAATGACACAAAATCACTTATTGGATGCACAAGATTGGTTAAAAACCCTAATTGGATTAGAATAAGCCTAGGGAAGACGAAAATGACCTAAATGTTCAATCAATTACACAAAATCACTTATTGGATGCACAATATTGGTTAAAAACCCTAATTGGATTAGAATAAGCCTATGGAGGACGAAAATGACCTAAATGTTCAACCAATGACACAAAATCACTTATTGGATGCACAATATTGGTTAAAAACCCTAATTGGATTAGAATAAGCCTAGGGAGGACCAAAATGACCTAAATGATCAACCAATGACACAAAATCACTTATTGGATGCACAAGATTGGTTATAAACCCTAATTGGATTAGAATAAGCCTAAGGAGGACAAAAATGACCGAAATGTCCAATCAATGACACAAACGCACTTATTGGTTGCACAAGATAGGTTAAAAACCCTAATTGGATTAGAATAACCCTAGGGAGGACGAAAATGACCTAAATGTTCAACCAATGACACAAAATCACTTATTGGATGCACAAGATTGGTTAAAAACCCTAATTGGATTAGAATAAGCCTAGGGAGGACGAAAATGACCTAAATGTTCAATCAATGACAGAAAATCACTTATTATATGCACAAGATTGGTTAAGAACCCTAATTGGATTAGAATATGCTTAGGGAGGACGAAAGCAACCTAAATGTGCAATCAAGAACATAAAATCACATATTGGATGCATAAGATTGGTTATGAACCCTAATTGGATTAGAATAGGCTTAGGGAGAACGAAAATGACGTAAATGTCCAACCAATGACACAAAATGACACAAAATCACATATTAGATGCACAAGATTGGTTAAAAACCCTACTTGGATTAGAATAAGCCTAGCCAAGACGAAAATGACATAAATGTGCAACCAAGAACACAAAATCACATATTGGATGCACAAGATTGGTTAAAAACCCTAATTTGATTAGAATAAGCCTAGAGAGGACGAAAATAACCTAAATGATCAACCAATGACACAAAATCACATATTGGATGCACAAGATTGGTTAAAAACCCTAATTGGATTCGAATAAGCCTAGCGAGGACGAAAATGACCTAAATGTGCAACCAAGAACACAAAATCACATATTGGATGCACAAGATTGGTTAAGAACCCTAATTGGATTAGAATAAGCTTAGGGAGGACGAAAATGACCTAAATGTTCAACCAATGACACAAAATCACATATTGGATGCACAAGATTGGTTAAAAACCCTAATTGGATTAGAATAAGCCTAGGGAGGACAAAAATGACTTAAATGTTCAACCAATGACACAAAATCACATATTGGATGCACAAGATTGGTTAAAAACCCTAATTGGATTAGAATAAGCCTAGGGAGGACGAAAATGACCTAAATGTTCAACCAATGACACAAAATCACATTTTGGATGCACAAGATTGGTTAAAAACCCTAATTGGATTAGAATAAGCCTAGGGAGGACGAAAATAACCTAAATGTTCAACCAATGACACAAAATCACTTATTGGATGCACAAGATTGGTTAAAAACCCTAATTGGATTAGAATAAGCCTAGGGCGGTTGAAAATGACCCAAATGTTCAACCAATGACACAAAATCACTTATTGGATGCACAAGATTGGTTAAAAACCCTAATTGGATTAGAATAAGCCTATGGAGGATGAAAAAGACCTAAATGTTCAACCAATGACACAAAATCACTTATTGGATGCACAAGATTGGTTAAAAACCCTAATTGGATTAGAATAAGCCTATGGAGGACGAAAATGACCTAAATGTTCTACCAATGACACAAAATCACTTATTGGATGCACAAGATTGGTTAAAAACTCTAATTGTATTAGAATAAGCCTAGGGATGATGAAAATGACCTAAATGTTCAACCAATGACACAAAATCACCTATTGGATGCACAAGATTGGTTAAAAACCCTATTTGGATTAGAATAAGCCTAGAGAGGACGAAAATGACCTAAATTTGCAACCATTTACACAAAATAACATATTGGATGCACAAGATTGGTTAAAAACCCTAATTGGATTAGAATAAGCCTATGGAGGATGAAAATGACCTAAATGTTCAACCAATGACACAAAATCACTTATTGGATGCACAAGATTGGTTAAAAACCCTAATTGGATTAGAATAAGCCTATGGAGGACGAAAATGACCTAAATGTTCAACCAATGACACAAAATCACTTATTGGATGCACAAGATTGGTTAAAAACCCTAATTGGATTAGAATAAGCCTATGGAGGACGAAAATGACCTAAATGTTCAACCAATGACGCAAAATCACTTATTGGATGCACAAGATAGGTTAAAAACCCTAATTGGATTAGAATAAGCCTAGGGAGGACGAAAATGACCTAAATGTTCAACAAATGACACAAAATCACTTATTGGATGCACAAGATTGGTTATAAACCCTAATTGGATTAGAATAAGCCTAGGGAGGACAAAAATGACCGAAATGTTCAATCAATGACACAAAGCACTTATTGGATGCACAAGATAGGTTAAAAACCATAATTGGATTAGAATAACCCTAGGGAGGACGAAAATGACCTAAATGTTCAACCAATGACACAAAATCACTTATTGGATGCACAAGATTGGTTAAAAACCCTAATTGGATTAGAATAACCCTAGGGAGGACGAAAATGACCTAAATGTTCAATCAATGACAGAAAATCACTTATTGGATGCACAAGATTGGTTAAAAACCCTAATTGGATTAGAATAAGCCTATGGAGGACGAAAATGACCTAAATGTTCAATCAATGACACAAAATCACTTATTGGATGCACAAGATTGGTTAAAAACCCTATTTGGATTAGAATAAGCCTATGGAGGACGAAAATGACCTAAATGTTCAACCAATGATACAAAATCACTTATTGGATGCACAATATTTGTTAAGAACCCTAATTGGATTAGAATAAGCCTAGGGAGGACGAAAATTAAATAAATGATCAACCAATGACACAAAATCACTTATTGGATGCACAAGATTGGATAAAAACCCTAATTGGATTAGAATAAGCCTATGGAGGACGAAAATGACCTAAATGTTTAACCAATGACGCAAAGTCACTTATTGGACCCACAAGATTAGTTAAAAACCCTAATTGGATTAGAATAAGCCTAGGAAGGACGAAAATGACCTAAATGTTCAACAAATGACACAAAATCACTTATTGGATGCAAAAGATTGCTTAAAAACCCCAATTGGATTAGAATAAGCCTCAAGAGGACAAAAATGACCTAAATTTTCAACCAATGACACAAAATCACTTATTGGATCCACAAGATTGGTTAAAAACCCTAATTTTAGGAAAATAAGCCTTGGGAGGACGAAAATGACCTAAATATTCAACCAATGACACAAAATCACTTATTGGATGCACAAGATTGGTTAAAAACCCTAATTGGATTAGAATAAGCCTATGGAGGACGAAAATGACCTAAATGTTCAATCAATGACACAAAATCACTTATTGGATGCACAAGATTGGTTAAAAACCCTATTTGGATTAGAATAAGCCTATGGAGGACGAAAATGACCTAAATGTTCAACCAATGATACAAAATCACTTATTGGATGCACAATATTTGTTAAGAACCCTAATTGGATTAGAATAAGCCTAGGGAGGACGAAAATTAAATAAATGATCAACCAATGACACAAAATCACTTATTGGATGCACAAGATTGGTTAAAAACCCTAATTGGATTAGAATAAGCCTATGGAGGACGAAAATGGCCTAAATGTTTAACCAATGACGCAAAGTCACTTATTGGACCCACAAGATTAGTTAAAAACCCTAATTGGATTAGAATAAGCCTAGGAAGGACGAAAATGACCTAAATGTTCAACAAATGACACAAAATCACTTATTGGATGCACAAGATTGGTTATAAACCCTAATTGGATTAGAATAAGCCTAGGGAGGACAAAAATGACCGAAATGTTCAATCAATGACACAAACGCACTTATTGGATGCACAAGATAGGTTAAAAACCATAATTGGATTAGAATAACCCTAGGGAGGACGAAAATGACCTAAATGTTCAACCAATGACACAAAATCACTTATTGGATGCACAAGATTGGTTAAAAACCCTAATTGGATTAGAATAAGCCTAGGGAAGACGAAAATGACCTAAATGTTCAATCAATTACACAAAATCACTTATTGGATGCACAATATTGGTTAAAAACCCTAATTGGATTAGAATAAGCCTATGGAGGACGAAAATGATTTAAATGTTCAACCAATGACACAAAATCACTTATTGGATGCAAAATATTTGTTAAAAACCCTAATTGGATTAGAATAAGCCTAGGGAGGACCAAAATGACCTAAATGATCAACCAATGACACAAAATCACTTATTGGATGCACAAGATTGGTTATAAACCCTAATTGGATTAGAATAAGCCTAAGGAGGACAAAAATGACCGAAATGTCCAATCAATGACACAAACGCACTTATTGGTTGCACAAGATAGGTTAAAAACCCTAATTGGATTAGAATAACCCTAGGGAGGACGAAAATGACCTAAATGTTCAACCAATGACACAAAATCACTTATTGGATCCACAAGATTGGTTAAAAACCCTAATTTGATTAAAATAAGCCTTGGGAGGACAAAAATGACCTAAATGTTCAATCAATGACACAAACGCATTTATTGGATGCACAAGATTGGATAAAAACCCTAATTGGATTAGAATAAGTCTAGGGAGGACGAAAATGACCTAAATGTTCAATCAATGACACAAAATCACTTATTGGATGCACAAGATTGGTTAAAAACCCTAATTGGATTAGAATAAGCCTATGGAGAATGAAAATGACCTAAATGTTCAATCAATGACACAAAATCACTTATTGGATGCACAAGATTGGTTAAAAACCCTATTTGGATTAGAATAAGTCTATGGAGGACGAAAATGACCTAAATGTTCAACCAATGATACAAAATCCATTATTGGATGCACAATATTTGTTAAGAACCCTAATTGGATTAGAATAAGCCTAGGGAGGACGAAAATTAAATAAATGATCAACCAATGACACAAAATCACTTATTGGATGCACAAGATTGGTTAAAAACCCTAATTGGATTAGAATAAGCCTATGGAGGACGAAAATGACCTAAATGTTTAACCAATGACGCAAAGTCACTTATTGGACCCACAAGATTAGTTAAAAACTCTAATTGGATTAGAATAAGCCTAGGAAGGACGAAAATGACCTAAATGTTCAACAAATGACACAAAATCACTTATTGGATGCACAAGATTGGTTATAAACCCTAATTGGATTAGAATAAGCCTAGGGAGGACAAAAATGACCGAAATGTTCAATCAATGACACAAAGCACTTATTGGATGCACAAGATAGGTTAAAAACCATAATTGGATTAGAATAACCCTAGGGAGGACGAAAATGACCTAAATGTTCAACCAATGACACAAAATCACTTATTGGATGCACAAGATTGGTTAAAAACCCTAATTGGATTAGAATAAGCCTATGGAAGACGAAAATGACCTAAATGTTCAATCAATTACACAAAATCACTTATTGGATGCACAATATTGGTTAAAAACCCTAATTGGATTAGAATAAGCCTATGGAGGACGAAAATGACCTAAATGTTCAACCAATGACACAAAATCACTTATTGGATGCAAAATATTTGTTAAAAACCCTAATTGGATTAGAATAAGCCTAGGGAGGACCAAAATGACCTAAATGATCAACCAATGACACAAAATCACTTATTGGATGCACAAGATTGGTTATAAACCCTAATTGGATTAGAATAAGCCTATGGAGAACGAAAATGACCTAAATTTTCAACCAATGACGCAAAGTCACTTATTGGACCCACAAGATTGGTTAAAAACCCTAATTGGATTAGAATAAGCCTAGGAAGCACGAAAATGACCTAAATGTTCAACCAATGACACAAAATCACTTATTGGATGCACAAGATTGGTTAAAAACCCTAATTGGATTAGAATAAGCCTATGGAGGACGAAAATGACCTAAATGTTCAACCAATGACACAAAATCACTTATTGGACCCACAAGATTAGTTAAAAACTCTAATTGGATTAGAATAAGCCTAGGAAGAACGAAAATGACCTAAATGTTCAACAAATGACACAAAATCACTTATTGGATGCACAAGATTGGTTATAAACCCTAATTGGATTAGAATAAGCCTAGGGAGGACACAAATGACCGAAATATTCAATCAATGACACAAAGCACTTATTGGATGCACAAGATAGGTTAAAAACCATAATTGGATTAGAATAACCCTAGGGAGGACGAAAATAACCTAAATGTTCAACCAATGACACAAAATCACTTATTGGATGCACAAGATTGGTTAAAAACCCTAATTGGATTAGAATAAGCCTAGGGAAGACGAAAATGACCTAAATGTTCAATCAATGACACAAACGCACTTATTGGATGCACAAGATTGGTTAAAAACCCTAATTGGATTAGAATAAGCCTATGGAGTACGAAAATGACCTAAATGTTCAACCAATGACACAAAATCACTTATTGGATGCACAATACTTGTTAAAAACCCTAATTGGATTAGAATAAGCCTAGGGAGGATAAAAATGACCTAAATGATCAACCAATGACACAAAATCACTTATTGGATGCACAAGATTGGTTATAAACCCTAATTGGATTAGAATAAGCCTATGGAGAACGAAAATGACCTAAATGTTCAACCAATGACGCAAAGTCACTTATTGGACCCACAAGATTGGTTAAAAACCCTAATTGGATTAGAATAAGCCTAGGATGCACGAAAATGACCTAAATGTTCAACCAATGACACAAAATCACTTATTGGATGCACAAGATTGGTTAAAAACCCTAATTGGATTAGAATAAGCCTATGGAGTACGAAAATGACCTAAATGTTCAACCAATGACACAAAATCACTTATTGGATGCACAATACTTGTTAAAAACCCTAATTGGATTAGAATAAGCCTAGGGAGGATAAAAATGACCTAAATGATCAACCAATGACATAAAATCACTTATTGGATGCACAAGATTGGTTATAAACCCTAATTGGATTAGAATAAGCCTAAGGACGACAAAAATGACCGAAATGTCCAATCAATGACACAAACGCACTTATTGCATGCACAACATAGGTTAAAAACCATAATTGGATTAGAATAACCCTAGGGAGGACGAAAATGACCTAAATGTTCAACCAATGACACAAAATCACTTATTGGATCCACAAGATTGGTTAAAAACCCTAATTTGATTAAAATAAGCCTTGGGATGACGAAAATGACCTAAATGTTCAACCAATGACACAAAGTCACTTATTGGACCCACAAGATTGGTTAAAAACCCTAATTGGATTAGAATAAGCCTAGGAAGGACGAAAATGACCTAAATGTTCAACAAATAACACAAAATCACTTATTCGATGCACAAGATTGGTTATAAACCCTAATTGGATTAGAATAAGCCTAGGGAGGACGAAAATGACCGAAATGTTCAACCAATGACACAAACGCACTTATTGGATGCACAAGAATTGTTAAAAACCCTAGTTGGATTAGAATAAGTTTAGGGAAGACGAAAATGACCTAAATGTTCAATCAATGACACAAAATCACTTATTGGATGCACAAGATTGGTTAAAAACCCTAATTGGATTAGAATATGCCTATGGAGGACGAAAATGACCTAAATGTTCAACCAATGACACAAAATCACTTATTGGATGCACAAGATTGGTTAAAAACCCTATTTGGATTAGAATAAGCCTAGGGCGGTTGAAAATGACCCAAATGTTCAACCAATGACACAAAATCACTTATTGGATGCACAAGATTGGTTAAAAACCCTAATTGGATTAGAATAAGTCTAGGGAGGACGAAAATGACCTAAATGTTCAACCAATGACACAAAATCACTTATTGGATGCACAAGATTGGTTATAAACCCTAATTGGATTAGAATAAGCCTAGGGAGGACAAAAATGACCGAAATGTTCAATCAATGACACAAACGCACTTATTGGATGCACAAGATAGGTTAAAAACCATAATTGGATTAGAATAACCCTAGGGAGGACGAAAATGACCTAAATGTTCAACCAATGACACAAAATCACTTATTGGATGCACAAGATTGGTTAAAAACCCTAATTGGATTAGAATAAGCCTAGGGAAGACGAAAATGACCTAAATGTTCAATCAATTACACAAAATCACTTATTGGATGCACAATATTGGTTAAAAACCCTAATTGGATAAGAATAAGCCTATGGAGGAAGAAAATGACCTAAATGTTCAACCAATGACACAAAATCACTTATTGGATGCAAAATATTTGTTAAAAACCCTAATTGGATTAGAATAAGCCTAGGGAGGACCAAAATGACCTAAATGATCAACCAATGACACAAAATCACTTATTGGATGCACAAGATTGGTTATAAACCCTAATTGGATTAGAATAAGCCTAACGAGGACAAAAATGACCGAAATGTCCAATCAATGACACAAACTCACTTATTGGTTGCACAAGATAGGTTAAAAACCCTAATTGGATTAGAATAACCCTAGGGAGGACGAAAATGACCTAAATGTTCAACCAATGACACAAAATCACTTATTGGATCCACAAGATTGGTTAAAAACCCTAATTTGATTAAAATAAGCCTTGGGAGGACAAAAATGACCTAAATGTTCAATCAATGACACAAACGCATTTATTGGATGCACAAGATTGGATAAAAACCCTAATTGGATTAGAATAAGTCTAGGGAGGACGAAAATGACCTAAATGTTCAATCAATGACACAAAATCACTTATTGGATGCACAAGATTGGTTAAAAACCCTAATTGGATTAGAATAAGCCTATGGAGAATGAAAATGACCTAAATGTTCAATCAATGACACAAAATCACTTATTGGATGCACAAGATTGGTTAAAAACCCTATTTGGATTAGAATAAGTCTATGGAGGACGAAAATGACCTAAATGTTCAACCAATGATACAAAATCCATTATTGGATGCACAATATTTGTTAAGAACCCTAATTGGATTAGAATAAGCCTAGGGAGGACGAAAATTAAATAAATGATCAACCAATGACACAAAATCACTTATTGGATGCACAAGATTGGTTAAAAACCCTAATTGGATTAGAATAAGCCTATGGAGGACGAAAATGACCTAAATGTTTAACCAATGACGCAAAGTCACTTATTGGACCCACAAGATTAGTTAAAAACTCTAATTGGATTAGAATAAGCCTAGGAAGGACGAAAATGACCTAAATGTTCAACAAATGACACAAAATCACTTATTGGATGCACAAGATTGGTTATAAACCCTAATTGGATTAGAATAAGCCTAGGGAGGACAAAAATGACCGAAATATTCAATCAATGACACAAAGCACTTATTGGATGCACAAGATAGGTTAAAAACCATAATTGGATTAGAATAACCCTAGGGAGAACGAAAATGACCTAAATGTTCAACCAATGACACAAAATCACTTATCGGATGCACAAGATTGGTTAAAAACCCTAATTGGATTAGAATAACCCTAGGGAAGACGAAAATGACCTAAATGTTCAATCAATTACACAAAATCACTTATTGGATGCACAATATTGGTTAAAAACCCTAATTGGATTAGAATAAGCCTATGGAGGATGAAAATGACCTAAATGTTCAACCAATGACACAAAATCACTTATTGGATGCACAAGATTGGTTATAAACCCTAATTGGATTAGAATAAGCCTAAGGAGGACAAAAATGACCGAAATGTCCAATCAATGACACAAACGCACTTATTGGTTGCACAAGATAGGTTAAAAACCCTAATTGGATTAGAATAACCCTAGGGAGGACGAAAATGACCTAAATGTTCAACCAATGACACAAAATCACTTATTGGATCCACAAGATTGGTTAAAAACCCTAATTTGATTAAAATAAGCCTTGGGAGGACAAAAATGACCTAAATGTTCAATCAATGACACAAACGCATTTATTGGAAGCACAAGATTGGATAAAAACCCTAATTGGATTAGAATAAGCCTAGGGAGGACGAAAATGACCTAAATGTTCAATCAATGACACAAAATCACTTATTGGATGCACAAGATTGGTTAAAAACCCTATTTGGATTAGAATAAGCCTATGGAGGACGAAAATGACCTAAATGTTCAACCAATGATACAAAATCACTTATTGGATGCACAATATTTGTTAAGAACCCTAATTGGATTAGAATAAGCCTAGGGAGGACGAAAATTAAATAAATGATCAACCAATGACACAAAATCACTTATTGGATGCACAAGATTGGTTAAAAACCCTAATTGGATTAGAATAAGCCTATGGAGGACGAAAATGGCCTAAATGTTTAACCAATGACGCAAAGTCACTTATTGGACCCACAAGATTAGTTAAAAACCCTAATTGGATTAGAATAAGCCTAGGAAGGACGAAAATGACCTAAATGTTCAACAAATGACACAAAATCACTTATTGGATGCACAAGATTGGTTATAAACCCTAATTGGATTAGAATAAGCCTAGGGAGGACAAAAATGACCGAAATGTTCAATCAATGACACAAACGCACTTATTGGATGCACAAGATAGGTTAAAAACCATAATTGGATTAGAATAACCCTAGGGAGGACGAAAATGACCTAAATGTTCAACCAATGACACAAAATCACTTATTGGATGCACAAGATTGGTTAAAAACCCTAATTGGATTAGAATAAGCCTAGGGAAGACGAAAATGACCTAAATGTTCAATCAATTACACAAAATCACTTATTGGATGCACAATATTGGTTAAAAACCCTAATTGGATTAGAATAAGCCTATGGAGGACGAAAATGATTTAAATGTTCAACCAATGACACAAAATCACTTATTGGATGCAAAATATTTGTTAAAAACCCTAATTGGATTAGAATAAGCCTAGGGAGGACCAAAATGACCTAAATGATCAACCAATGACACAAAATCACTTATTGGATGCACAAGATTGGTTATAAACCCTAATTGGATTAGAATAAGCCTAAGGAGGACAAAAATGACCGAAATGTCCAATCAATGACACAAACGCACTTATTGGTTGCACAAGATAGGTTAAAAACCCTAATTGGATTAGAATAACCCTAGGGAGGACGAAAATGACCTAAATGTTCAACCAATGACACAAAATCACTTATTGGATCCACAAGATTGGTTAAAAACCCTAATTTGATTAAAATAAGCCTAGGGAGGACAAAAATGACCTAAATGTTCAATCAATGACACAAACGCATTTATTGGATGCACAAGATTGGATAAAAACCCTAATTGGATTAGAATAAGTCTAGGGAGGACGAAAATGACCTAAATGTTCAATCAATGACACAAAATCACTTATTGGATGCACAAGATTGGTTAAAAACCCTAATTGGATTAGAATAAGCCTATGGAGGACGAAAATGACCTAAATGTTCAATCAATGACACAAAATCACTTATTGGATGCACAAGATTGGTTAAAAACCCTATTTGGATTAGAATAAGTCTATGGAGGACGAAAATGACCTAAATGTTCAACCAATGATACAAAATCACTTATTGGATGCACAATATTTGTTAAGAACCCTAATTGGATTAGAATAAGCCTAGGGAGGACGAAAATTAAATAAATGATCAACCAATGACACAAAATCACTTATTGGATGCACAAGATTGGTTAAAAACCCTAATTGGATTAGAATAAGCCTATGGAGGACGAAAATGACCTAAATGTTTAACCAATGACGCAAAGTCACTTATTGGACCCACAAGATTAGTTAAAAACCCTAATTGGATTAGAATAAGCCTAGGAAGGACGAAAATGACCTAAATGTTCAACCAATGACACAAAATCACTTATTGGATGCACAAGATTGGTTATAAACCCTAATTGGATTAGAATAAGCCTAGGGAGGACAAAAATGACCGAAATGTTCAATCAATGACACAAAGCACTTATTGGATGCACAAGATAGGTTAAAAACCATAATTGGATTAGAATAACCCTAGGGAGGACGAAAATGACCTAAATGTTCAACCAATGACACAAAATCACTTATTGGATGCACAAGATTGGTTAAAAACCCTAATTGGATTAGAATAAGCCTATGGAAGACGAAAATGACCTAAATGTTCAATCAATTACACAAAATCACTTATTGGATGCACAATATTGGTTAAAAACCCTAATTGGATTAGAATAAGCCTATGGAGGACGAAAATGACCTAAATGTTCAACCAATGACACAAAATCACTTATTGGATGCAAAATATTTGTTAAAAACCCTAATTGGATTAGAATAAGCCTAGGGAGGACCAAAATGACCTAAATGATCAACCAATGACACAAAATCACTTATTGGATGCACAAGATTGGTTATAAACCCTAATTGGATTAGAATAAGCCTATGGAGAACGAAAATGACCTAAATTTTCAACCAATGACGCAAAGTCACTTATTGGACCCACAAGATTGGTTAAAAACCCTAATTGGATTAGAATAAGCCTAGGAAGCACGAAAATGACCTAAATGTTCAACCAATGACACAAAATCACTTATTTGATGCACAAGATTGGTTAAAAACCCTAATTGGATTAGAATAAGCCTATGGAAGACGAAAATGACCTAAATGTTCAATCAATTACACAAAATCACTTATTGGATGCACAATATTGGTTAAAAACCCTAATTGGATTAGAATAAGCCTATGGAGGACGAAAATGACCTAAATGTTCAACCAATGACACAAAATCACTTATTGGATGCACAATATTTGTTAAAAACCCTAATTGGATTAGAATAAGCCTAGGGAGGACCATAATGACCTAAATGATCAACCAATGACACAAAATCACTTATTGGATGCACAAGATTGGTTATAAACCCTAATTGGATTAGAATAAGCCTAAGGAGGACAAAAATGATCGAAATGTCCAATTAATGACACAAACGCACTTATTGGTTGCACAAGATAGGTTAAAAACCCTAATTGGATTAGAATAACCCTAGGGAGGACGAAAATGACCTAAATGTTCAACCAATGACACAAAATCACTTATTGGATGCACAAGATTGGTTAAAAACCCTAATTGGATTAGAATAAGCCTAGGGAAGACGAAAATGACCTAAATGTTCAATCAATTACACAAAATCACTTATTGGATGCACAATATTGGTTAAAAACCCTAATTGGATTAGAATAAGCCTATGGAGGACGAAAATGACCTAAATGTTCAACAAATGACACAAAATCACTTATTGGATGCAAAATATTTGTTAAAAACCCTAATTGGATTAGAATAAGCCTAGGGAGGACCAAAATGACCTAAATGATCAACCAATGACACAAAATCACTTATTGGATGCACAAGATTGGTTATAAACCCTAATTGGATTAGAATAAGCCTATGGAGAACGAAAATGACCTAAATGTTCAACCAATGACACAAAATCACTTATTGGATGCACAAGATTGGTTAAAAACCCTATTTGGATTAGAATAAGCCTAGGGCGGTTGAAAATGACCCAAATGTTCAACCAATGACACAAAATCACTTATTGGATGCACAAGATTGGTTAAAAACCCTAATTGGATTAGAATAAGTCTAGGGAGGACGAAAATGACCTAAATGTTCAACCAATGACACAAAATCACTTATTGGATGCACAAGATTGGTTATAAACCCTAATTGGATTTGAATAAGCCTAGGGAGGACAAAAATGACCGAAATGTTCAATCAATGACACAAACGCACTTATTGGATGCACAAGATTGGTTAAAAACCCTAATTGGATTAGAATAAGTTTAGGGAAGACGAAAATGACCTAAATGTTCAACCAATGACACAAAATCACTTATTGGATGCACAAGATTGGTTAAAAACCCTAATTGGATTAGAATAAGCCTATGGAGTACGAAAATGACCTAAATGTTCAACCAATGACACAAAATCACTTATTGGATGCACAATACTTGTTAAAAACCCTAATTGGATTAGAATAAGCCTAGGGAGGATAAAAATGACCTAAATGATCAACCAATGGCATAAAATCACTTATTGGATGCACAAGATTGGTTATAAACCCTAATTGGATTAGAATAAGCCTAAGGACGACAAAAATGACCGAAATGTCCAATCAATGACACAAACGCCCTTATTGCATGCACAACATAGGTTAAAAACCATAATTGGATTAGAATAACCCTAGGGAGGACGAAAATGACCTAAATGTTCAACCAATGACACAAAATCACTTATTGGATTCACAAGATTGGTTAAAAACCCTAATTTGATTAAAATAAGCCTTGGGACGACGAAAATGACCTAAATGTTCAACCAATGACACAAAATCACTTATTGGATGCACAAGATTGGTTAAAAACCCTAATTGGATTAGAATAAGCCTATGGAGTACGAAAATGACCTAAATGTTCAACCAATGACACAAAATCACTTATTGGATGCACAATACTTGTTAAAAACCCTAATTGGATTAGAATAAGCCTAGGGAGGATAAAAATGACCTAAATGATCAACCAATGACATAAAATCACTTATTGGATGCACAAGATTGGTTATAAACCCTAATTGGATTAGAATAAGCCTAAGGACGACAAAAATGACCGAAATGTCCAATCAATGACACAAACGCACTTATTGCATGCACAACATAGGTTAAAAACCATAATTGGATTAGAATAACCCTAGGGAGGACGAAAATGACCTAAATGTTCAACCAATGACACAAAATCACTTATTGGATCCACAAGATTGGTTAAAAACCCTAATTTGATTAAAATAAGCCTTGGGATGACGAAAATGACCTAAATGTTCAACCAATGACACAAAGTCACTTATTGGACCCACAAGATTGGTTAAAAACCCTAATTGGATTAGAATAAGCCTAGGAAGGACGAAAATGACCTAAATGTTCAACAAATAACACAAAATCACTTATTCGATGCACAAGATTGGTTATAAACCCTAATTGGATTAGAATAAGCCTAGGGAGGACGAAAATGACCGAAATGTTCAACCAATGACACAAACGCACTTATTGGATGCACAAGAATTGTTAAAAACCCTAGTTGGATTAGAATAAGTTTAGGGAAGACGAAAATGACCTAAATGTTCAATCAATGACACAAAATCACTTATTGGATGCACAAGATTGGTTAAAAACCCTAATTGGATTAGAATATGCCTATGGAGGACGAAAATGACCTAAATGTTCAACCAATGACACAAAATCACTTATTGGATGCACAAGATTGGTTAAAAACCCTATTTGGATTAGAATAAGCCTAGGGCGGTTGAAAATGACCCAAATGTTCAACCAATGACACAAAATCACTTATTGGATGCACAAGATTGGTTAAAAACCCTAATTGGATTAGAATAAGTCTAGGGAGGACGAAAATGACCTAAATGTTCAACCAATGACACAAAATCACTTATTGGATGCACAAGATTGGTTATAAACCCTAATTGGATTAGAATAAGCCTAGGGAGGACAAAAATGACCGAAATGTTCAATCAATGACACAAAGCACTTATTGGATGCACAAGATAGGTTAAAAACCATAATTGGATTAGAATAACCCTAGGGAGGACGAAAATGACCTAAATGTTCAACCAACGACACAAAATCACTTATTGGATGCACAAGATTGGTTAAAAACCCTAATTGGATTAGAATAAGCCTAGGGAAGATGAAAATGACCTAAATGTTCAATCAATTACACAAAATCACTTATTGGATGCACAATATTGGTTAAAAACCCTAATTGGATTAGAATAAGCCTATGGAGGACGAAAATGACCTAAATGTTCAACCAATGACACAAAATCACTTATTGGATGCAAAATATTTGTTAAAAACCCTAATTGGATTAGAATAAGCCTAGGGAGGACCAAAATGACCTAAATGATCAACCAATGACACAAAATCACTTATTGGATGCACAAGATTGGTTATAAACCCTAATTGGATTAGAATAAGCCTAAGGAGGACAAAAATGACCGAAATGTCCAATCAATGACACAAACGCACTTATTGGTTGCACAAGATAGGTTAAAAACCCTAATTGGATTAGAATAACCCTAGGGAGGACGAAAATGACCTAAATGTTCAACCAATGACACAAAATCACTTATTGGATCCACAAGATTGGTTAAAAACCCTAATTTGATTAAAATAAGCCTTGGGAGGACAAAAATGACCTAAATGTTCAATCAATGACACAAACGCATTTATTGGATGCACAAGATTGGATAAAAACCCTAATTGGATTAGAATAAGTCTAGGGAGGACGAAAATGACCTAAATGTTCAATCAATGACACAAAATCACTTATTGGATGCACAAGATTGGTTAAAAACCCTAATTGGATTAGAATAAGCCTATGGAGAATGAAAATGACCTAAATGTTCAATCAATGACACAAAATCACTTATTGGATGCACAAGATTGGTTAAAAACCCTATTTGGATTAGAATAAGTCTATGGAGGACGAAAATGACCTAAATGTTCAACCAATGATACAAAATCCATTATTGGATGCACAATATTTGTTAAGAACCCTAATTGGATTAGAATAAGCCTAGGGAGGACGAAAATTAAATAAATGATCAACCAATGACACAAAATCACTTATTGGATGCACAAGATTGGTTAAAAACCCTAATTGGATTAGAATAAGCCTATGGAGGACGAAAATGACCTAAATGTTTAACCAATGACGCAAAGTCACTTATTGGACCCACAAGATTAGTTAAAAACTCTAATTGGATTAGAATAAGCCTAGGAAGGACGAAAATGACCTAAATGTTCAACAAATGACACAAAATCACTTATTGGATGCACAAGATTGGTTATAAACCCTAATTGGATTAGAATAAGCCTAGGGAGTACAAAAATGACCGAAATGTTCAATCAATGACACAAACGCACTTATTGGATGCACAAGATAGGTTAAAAACCATAATTGGATTAGAATAACCCTAGGGAGGACGAAAATGACCTAAATGTTCAACCAATGACACAAAATCACTTATTGGATGCACAAGATTGGTTAAAAACCCTAATTGGATTAGAATAAGCCTAGGGAAGACGAAAATGACCTAAATGTTCAATCAATTACACAAAATCACTTATTGGATGCACAATATTGGTTAAAAACCCTAATTGGATTAGAATAAGCCTATGGAGGACGAAAATGACCTAAATGTTTAACCAATGACGCAAAGTCACTTATTGGACCCACAAGATTAGTTAAAAACCCTAATTGGATTAGAATAAGCCTAGGAAGGACGAAAATGACCTAAATGTTCAACAAATGACACAAAATCACTTATTGGATGCACAAGATTGGTTATAAACCCTAATTGGATTAGAATAAGCCTAGGGAGGACAAAAATGACCGAAATGTTCAATCAATGACACAAAGCACTTATTGGATGCACAAGATAGGTTAAAAACCATAATTGGATTAGAATAACCCTAGGGAGGACGAAAATGACCTAAATGTTCAACCAATGACACAAAATCACTTATTGGATGCACAAGATTGGTTAAAAACCCTAATTGGATTAGAATAAGCCTATGGAAGACGAAAATGACCTAAATGTTCAATCAATTACACAAAATCACTTATTGGATGCACAATATTGGTTAAAAACCCTAATTGGATTAGAATAAGCCTATGGAGGACGAAAATGACCTAAATGTTCAACCAATGACACAAAATCACTTATTGGATGCAAAATATTTGTTAAAAACCCTAATTGGATTAGAATAAGCCTAGGGAGGACCAAAATGACCTAAATGATCAACCAATGACACAAAATCACTTATTGGATGCACAAGATTGGTTATAAACCCTAATTGGATTAGAATAAGCCTATGGAGAACGAAAATGACCTAAATTTTCAACCAATGACGCAAAGTCACTTATTGGACCCACAAGATTGGTTAAAAACCCTAATTGGATTAGAATAAGCCTAGGAAGCACGAAAATGACCTAAATGTTCAACCAATGACACAAAATCACTTATTGGATGCACAAGATTGGTTAAAAACCCTAATTGGATTAGAATAAGCCTATGGAGGACGAAAATGACCTAAATGTTCAACCAATGACACAAAATCACTTATTGGATGCACAAGATTGGTTAAAAACCCTAATTGGATTAGAATAAGCCTATGGAGGACGAAAATGACCTAAATGTTCAACCAATGACGCAAAATCACTTATTGGATGCACAAGATAGGTTAAAAACCCTAATTGGATTAGAATAACCCTAGGGAGGACGAAAATGACCTAAATGTTCAACAAATTACCCAAAATCACTTACTGGATGCACAAGATTGGTTATAAACCCTAATTGGATTAGAATAAGCCTAGGGAGGACGAAAATGACCGAAATGTTCAATCAATGACACAAACGCACTTATTGGATGCACAAGATTGGTTAAAAACCCTAATTGGATTAGAATAAGTTTAGGGAAGACGAAAATGACCTAAATGTTCAATCAATGACACAAACGCACTTATTGGATGCACAAGATTGGTTAAAAACCCTAATTGGATTAGAATAAGCCTAGGGAAGACGAAAATGACCTAAATGTTCAATCAATTACACAAAATCACTTATTGGATGCACAATATTGGTTAAAAACCCTAATTGGATTAGAATAAGCCTATGGAGGACGAAAATGACCTAAATGTTCAACAAATGACACAAAATCACTTATTGGATGCAAAATATTTGTTAAAAACCCTAATTGGATTAGAATAAGCCTAGGGAGGACCAAAATGACCTAAATGATCAACCAATGACACAAAATCACTTATTGGATGCACAAGATTGGTTATAAACCCTAATTGGATTAGAATAAGCCTATGGAGAACGAAAATGACCTAAATGTTCAACCAATGACACAAAATCACTTATTGGATGCACAAGATTGGTTAAAAACCCTATTTGGATTAGAATAAGCCTAGGGCGGTTGAAAATGACCCAAATGTTCAACCAATGACACAAAATCACTTATTGGATGCACAAGATTGGTTAAAAACCCTAATTGGATTAGAATAAGTCTAGGGAGGACGAAAATGACCTAAATGTTCAACCAATGACACAAAATCACTTATTGGATGCACAAGATTGGTTATAAACCCTAATTGGATTTGAATAAGCCTAGGGAGGACAAAAATGACCGAAATGTTCAATCAATGACACAAACGCACTTATTGGATGCACAAGATTGGTTAAAAACCCTAATTGGATTAGAATAAGTTTAGGGAAGACGAAAATGACCTAAATGTTCAATCAATGACACAAACGCACTTATTGGATGCACAAGATTGGTTAAAAACCCTAATTGGATTAGAATAAGTTTAGGGAAGACGAAAATGACCTAAATGTTCATTCAACGACACAAAATCACTTATTGGATGCACAAGATTGGTTCAAAACCCTAATTGGATTAGAATAAGCCTATGGAGGACGAAAATGACCTAAATGTTCAACCAATGACACAAAATCACTTATTGGATGCACAATATTTGTTAAAAACCCTAATTGGATTAGAATAAGCCTAAGGAGGACGAAAAAGACCTAAATGTTCTACTAATGACACAAAATCACTTATCGGATGCACAAGATTGGTTAAAAACCCTAATTGGATTAGAATAAGCCTAGGGAGGACGAAAATGACCTAAATGATCAACAAATGACACAAAATCACTTATTGGATGCACAAGATTGGTTATAAACCCTAATTGGATTATAATAAGCTTAAGGAGGACAGAAATGACCGAAATGTCCAATCAATGACACAAACGCACTTATTGGATGCACAAGATAGGTTAAAAACCCTAATTGGATTAGAATAACCCTAGGGAGGACGAAAATGACCTAAATGTTCAACCAATGACACAAAATCACTTATTGGATGCACAAGATTGGTTAAAAACCCTAATTGGATTAGAATAAGCCTAGGGCGGACCAAAATGACCTAAATGATCAACCAATGACACAAAATCACTTATTGGATGCACAAGATTGGTTATAAACCCTAATTGGATTAGAATAAGCCTATGGAGAACGAAAATGACCTAAATGTTCAACCAATGACGCAAAGTCACTTATTGGACCCACAAGATTGGTTAAAAACCCTAATTGGATTAGAATAAGCCTAGGAAGCACGAAAATGACCTAAATGTTCAACCAATGACACAAAATCACTTATTGGATGCACAAGATTGGTTAAAAACCCTAATTGGATTAGAATAAGCCTATGGAGTACGAAAATGACCTAAATGTTCAACCAATGACACAAAATCACTTATTGGATGCACAATACTTGTTAAAAACCCTAATTGGATTAGAATAAGCCTAGGGAGGATAAAAATGACCTAAATGATCAACCAATGACACAAAATCACTTATTGGATGCACAAGATTGGTTATAAACCCTAATTGGATTAGAATAAGCCTAAGGACGACAAAAATGACCGAAATGTCCAATCAATGACACAAACGCACTTATTGGATGCACAACATAGGTTAAAAACCATAATTGGATTAGAATAACCCTAGGGAGGACGAAAATGACCTAAATGTTCAACCAATGACACAAAATCACTTATTGGATCAACAAGATTGGTTAAAAACCCTAATTTGATTAAAATAAGCCTTGGGAGGACAAAAATGACCTAAATGTTCAATCAATGACACAAACGCATTTATTGGATGCACAAGATTGGATAAAAACCCTAATTGGATTAGAATAAGTCTAGGGAGGACGAAAATGACCTAAATGTTCAATCAATGACACAAAATCACTTATTGGATGCACAAGATTGGTTAAAAACCCTAATTGGATTAGAATAAGGCTATGGAGGACGAAAATGACTTAAATGTTTAACGAATGACGCAAAGTCACTTATTGGACCCACAAGATTAGTTAAAAACTCTAATTTGATTAGAATAAGCCTAGGAAGGACGAAAATGACCTAAATGTTCAACAAATGACACAAAATTACTTATTGGATGCACAAGATTGGTTATAAACCCTAATTGGATTAGAATAAGCCTAGGGAGGACAAAAATGACCGAAATATTCAATCAATGACACAAAGCACTTATTGGATGCACAAGATAGGTTAAAAACCATAATTGGATTAGAATAACCCTAGGGAGGACGAAAATAACCTAAATGTTCAACCAATGACACAAAATCACTTATTGGATGCACAAGATTGGTTAAAAACCCTAATTGGATTAGAATAAGCCTAGGGAAGACGAAAATGACCTAAATGTTCAATCAATTACACAAAATCACTTATTGGATGCACAATATTGGTTAAAAACCCTAATTGGATTAGAATAAGCCTATGGAGGACGAAAATGACCTAAATGTTCAACCAATGACACAAAATCACTTATTGGATGCACAATATTTGTTAAAAACCCTAATTGGATTAGAATAAGCCTAGGGAGGACCAAAATGACCTAAATGATCAACCAATGACACAAAATCACTTATTGGATGCACAAGATTGGTTAAAAACCCTAATTGGATTAGAATAAGCCTAAGGAGGACAAAAATGACCGAAATGTCCAATCAATGACACAAACGCACTTATTGGTTGCACAAGATAGGTTAAAAACCCTAATTGGATTAGAATAACCCTAGGGAGGACGAAAATGACCTAAATGTTCAACCAATGACACAAAATCACTTATTGGATCCACAAGATTGGTTAAAAACCCTAATTTGATTAAAATAAGCCTTGGGAGGACAAAAATGACCTAAATGTTCAATCAATGACACAAACGCATTTATTGGATGCACAAGATTGGATAAAAACCCTAATTGGATTAGAATAAGTCTAGGGAGGACGAAAATGACCTAAATGTTCAATCAATGACACAAAATCACTTATTGGATGCACAAGATTGGTTAAAAACCCTAATTGGATTAGAATAAGCCTATGGAGAATGAAAATGACCTAAATGTTCAATCAATGACACAAAATCACTTATTGGATGCACAAGATTGGTTAAAAACCCTATTTGGATTAGAATAAGTCTATGGAGGACGAAAATGACCTAAATGTTCAACCAATGATACAAAATCCATTATTGGATGCACAATATTTGTTAAGAACCCTAATTGGATTAGAATAAGCCTAGGGAGGACGAAAATTAAATAAATGATCAACCAATGACACAAAATCACTTATTGGATGCACAAGATTGGTTAAAAACCCTAATTGGATTAGAATAAGCCTATGGAGGACGAAAATGACCTAAATGTTTAACCAATGACGCAAAGTCACTTATTGGACCCACAAGATTAGTTAAAAACTCTAATTGGATTAGAATAAGCCTAGGAAGGACGAAAATGACCTAAATGTTCAACAAATGACACAAAATCACTTATTGGATGCACAAGATTGGTTATAAACCCTAATTGGATTAGAATAAGCCTAGGGAGGACAAAAATGACCGAAATATTCAATCAATGACACAAAGCACTTATTGGATGCACAAGATAGGTTAAAAACCATAATTGGATTAGAATAACCCTAGGGAGGATGAAAATAACCTAAATGTTCAACCAATGACACAAAATCACTTATTGGATGCACAAGATTGGTTAAAAACCCTAATTGAATTAGAATAAGCCTAGGGAAGACGAAAATGACCTAAATGTTCAATCAATTACACAAAATCACTTATTGGATGCACAATATTGGTTAAAAACCCTAATTGGATTAGAATAAGCCTATGGAGGACGAAAATGACCTAAATGTTCAACCAATGACACAAAATCACTTATTGGATGCACAATATTGGTTAAAAACCCTAATTGGATTAGAATAAGCCTAGGGAGGACCAAAATGACCTAAATGATCAACCAATGACACAAAATCACTTATTGGATGCACAAGATTGGTTATAAACCCTAATTGGATTAGAATAAGCCTAAGGAGGACAAAAATGACCGAAATGTCCAATCAATGACACAAACGCACTTATTGGTTGCACAAGATAGGTTAAAAACCCTAATTGGATTAGAATAACCCTAGGGAGGACGAAAATGACCTAAATGTTCAACCAATGACACAAAATCACTTATTGGATGCACAAGATTGGTTAAAAACCCTAATTGGATTAGAATAAGCCTAGGGAAGACGAAAATGACCTAAATGTTCAATCAATGACACAAAATCACTTATTGGATGCACAAGATTGGTTAAAAACCCTATTTGGATTAGAATAAGCCTATGGAGGACGAAAATGACCTAAATGTTCAACCAATGATACAAAATCACTTATTGGATGCACAATATTTGTTAAGAACCCTAATTGGATTAGAATAAGCCTAGGGAGGACGAAAATTAAATAAATGATCAACCAATGACACAAAATCACTTATTGGATGCACAAGATTGGTTAAAAACCCTAATTGGATTAGAATAAGCCTATGGAGGACGAAAATGACCTAAATGTTTAACCAATGACGCAAAGTCACTTATTGGACCCACAAGATTAGTTAAAAACCCTAATTGGATTAGAATAAGCCTAGGAAGGACGAAAATGACCTAAATGTTCAACAAATGACACAAAATCACTTATTGGATGCACAAGATTGGTTAAAAACCCTAATTGGATTAGAATAAGCCTATGGAGGACGAAAATGACCTAAATGTTCAATCAATGACACAAAATCACTTATTGGATGCACAAGATTGGTTAAAAACCCTATTTGGATTAGAATAAGCCTATGGAGGACGAAAATGACCTAAATGTTCAACCAATGATACAAAATCACTTATTGGATGCACAATATTTCTTAAGAACCCTAATTGGATTAGAATAAGCCTAGGGAGGACGAAAATTAAATAAATGATCAACCAATGACACAAAATCACTTATTGGATGCACAAGATTGGTTAAAAACCCTAATTGGATTAGAATAAGCCTATGGAGGACGAAAATGACCTAAATGTTTAACCAATGACGCAAAGTCACTTATTGGACCCACAAGATTAGTTAAAAACCCTAATTGGATTAGAATAAGCCTAGGAAGGACGAAAATGACCTAAATGTTCAACAAATGATACAAAATCACTTATTGGATGCACAAGATTGGTTATAAACCCTAATTGGATTAGAATAAGCCTAGGGAGGACAAAAATGACCGAAATGTTCAATCAATGACACAAAGCACTTATTGGATGCACAAGATAGGTTAAAAACCATAATTGGATTAGAATAACCCTAGGGAGGACGAAAATGACCTAAATGTTCAACCAACGACACAAAATCACTTATTGGATGCACAAGATTGGTTAAAAACCCTAATTGGATTAGAATAAGCCTAGGGAAGACGAAAATGACCTAAATGTTCAATCAATTACACAAAATCACTTATTGGATGCACAATATTGGTTAAAAACCGTAATTGGATTAGAATAAGCCTATGGAGGACGAAAATGACCTAAATGTTCAACCAATGACACAAAATCACTTATTGGATGCAAAATATTTGTTAAAAACCCTAATTGGATTAGAATAAGCCTAGGGAGGACCAAAATGACCTAAATGATCAACCAATGACACAAAATCACTTATTGGATGCACAAGATTGGTTATAAACCCTAATTGGATTAGAATAAGCCTAAGGAGGACAAAAATGACCGAAATGTCCAATCAATGACACAAACGCACTTATTGGTTGCACAAGATAGGTTAAAAACCCTAATTGGATTAGAATAACCCTAGGGAGGACGAAAATGACCTAAATGTTCAACCAATGACACAAAATCACTTATTGGATCCACAAGATTGGTTAAAAACCCTAATTTGATTAAAATAAGCCTTGGGAGGACAAAAATGACCTAAATGTTCAATCAATGACACAAACGCATTTATTGGATGCACAAGATTGGATAAAAACCCTAATTGGATTAGAATAAGTCTAGGGAGGACGAAAATGACCTAAATGTTCAATCAATGACACAAAATCACTTATTGGATGCACAAGATTGGTTAAAAACCCTAATTGGATTAGAATAAGCCTATGGAGAATGAAAATGACCTAAATGTTCAATCAATGACACAAAATCACTTATTGGATGCACAAGATTGGTTAAAAACCCTATTTGGATTAGAATAAGTCTATGGAGGACGAAAATGACCTAAATGTTCAACCAATGATACAAAATCCATTATTGGATGCACAATATTTGTTAAGAACCCTAATTGGATTAGAATAAGCCTAGGGAGGACGAAAATTAAATAAATGATCAACCAATGACACAAAATCACTTATTGGATGCACAAGATTGGTTAAAAACCCTAATTGGATTAGAATAAGCCTATGGAGGACGAAAATGACCTAAATGTTTAACCAATGACGCAAAGTCACTTATTGGACCCACAAGATTAGTTAAAAACTCTAATTGGATTAGAATAAGCCTAGGAAGGACGAAAATGACCTAAATGTTCAACAAATGACACAAAATCACTTATTGGATGCACAAGATTGGTTATAAACCCTAATTGGATTAGAATAAGCCTAGGGAGTACAAAAATGACCGAAATGTTCAATCAATGACACAAACGCACTTATTGGATGCACAAGATAGGTTAAAAACCATAATTGGATTAGAATAACCCTAGGGAGGACGAAAATGACCTAAATGTTCAACCAATGACACAAAATCACTTATTGGATGCACAAGATTGGTTAAAAACCCTAATTGGATTAGAATAAGCCTAGGGAAGACGAAAATGACCTAAATGTTCAATCAATTACACAAAATCACTTATTGGATGCACAATATTGGTTAAAAACCCTAATTGGATTAGAATAAGCCTATGGAGGACGAAAATGACCTAAATGTTTAACCAATGACGCAAAGTCACTTATTGGACCCACAAGATTAGTTAAAAACCCTAATTGGATTAGAATAAGCCTAGGAAGGACGAAAATGACCTAAATGTTCAACAAATGACACAAAATCACTTATTGGATGCACAAGATTGGTTATAAACCCTAATTGGATTAGAATAAGCCTAGGGAGGACAAAAATGACCGAAATGTTCAATCAATGACACAAAGCACTTATTGGATGCACAAGATAGGTTAAAAACCATAATTGGATTAGAATAACCCTAGGGAGGACGAAAATGACCTAAATGTTCAACCAATGACACAAAATCACTTATTGGATGCACAAGATTGGTTAAAAACCCTAATTGGATTAGAATAAGCCTATGGAAGACGAAAATGACCTAAATGTTCAATCAATTACACAAAATCACTTATTGGATGCACAATATTGGTTAAAAACCCTAATTGGATTAGAATAAGCCTATGGAGGACGAAAATGACCTAAATGTTCAACCAATGACACAAAATCACTTATTGGATGCAAAATATTTGTTAAAAACCCTAATTGGATTAGAATAAGCCTAGGGAGGACCAAAATGACCTAAATGATCAACCAATGACACAAAATCACTTATTGGATGCACAAGATTGGTTATAAACCCTAATTGGATTAGAATAAGCCTATGGAGAACGAAAATGACCTAAATTTTCAACCAATGACGCAAAGTCACTTATTGGACCCACAAGATTGGTTAAAAACCCTAATTGGATTAGAATAAGCCTAGGAAGCACGAAAATGACCTAAATGTTCAACCAATGACACAAAATCACTTATTGGATGCACAAGATTGGTTAAAAACCCTAATTGGATTAGAATAAGCCTATGGAGGACGAAAATGACCTAAATGTTCAACCAATGACACAAAATCACTTATTGGATGCACAATACTTGTTAAAAACCCTAATTGGATTAGAATAAGCCTAGGGAGGATAAAAATGACCTAAATGATCAACCAATGACATAAAATCACTTATTGGATGCACAAGATTGGTTATAAACCCTAATTGGATTAGAATAAGCCTAAGGACGACAAAAATGACCGAAATGTCCAATCAATGACACAAACGCACTTATTGCATGCACAACATAGGTTAAAAACCATAATTGGATTAGAATAACCCTAGGGAGGACGAAAATGACCTAAATGTTCAACCAATGACACAAAATCACTTATTGGATCCACAAGATTGGTTAAAAACCCTAATTTGATTAAAATAAGCCTTGGGATGACGAAAATGACCTAAATGTTCAACCAATGACACAAAGTCACTTATTGGACCCACAAGATTGGTTAAAAACCCTAATTGGATTAGAATAAGCCTAGGAAGGACGAAAATGACCTAAATGTTCAACAAATAACACAAAATCACTTATTCGATGCACAAGATTGGTTATAAACCCTAATTGGATTAGAATAAGCCTAGGGAGGACGAAAATGACCGAAATGTTCAACCAATGACACAAACGCACTTATTGGATGCACAAGAATTGTTAAAAACCCTAGTTGGATTAGAATAAGTTTAGGGAAGACGAAAATGACCTAAATGTTCAATCAATGACACAAAATCACTTATTGGATGCACAAGATTGGTTAAAAACCCTAATTGGATTAGAATATGCCTATGGAGGACGAAAATGACCTAAATGTTCAACCAATGACACAAAATCACTTATTGGATGCACAAGATTGGTTAAAAACCCTATTTGGATTAGAATAAGCCTAGGGCGGTTGAAAATGACCCAAATGTTCAACCAATGACACAAAATCACTTATTGGATGCACAAGATTGGTTAAAAACCCTAATTGGATTAGAATAAGTCTAGGGAGGACGAAAATGACCTAAATGTTCAACCAATGACACAAAATCACTTATTGGATGCACAAGATTGGTAATAAACCCTAATTGGATTTGAATAAGCCTAGGGAGGACAAAAATGACCGAAATGTTCAATCAATGACACAAACGCACTTATTGGATGCACAAGATTGGTTAAAAACCCTAATTGGATTAGAATAAGTTTAGGGAAGACGAAAATGACCTAAATGTTCAATCAATGACACAAACGCACTTATTGGATGCACAAGATTGGTTAAAAACCCTAATTGGATTAGAATAAGTTTAGGGAAGACGAAAATGACCTAAATGTTCATTCAACGACACAAAATCACTTATTGGATGCACAAGATTGGTTCAAAACCCTAATTGGATTAGAATAAGCCTATGGAGGACGAAAATGACCTAAATGTTCAACCAATGACACAAAATCACTTATTGGATGCACAATATTTGTTAAAAACCCTAATTGGATTAGAATAAGCCTAAGGAGGACGAAAAAGACCTAAATGTTCTACTAATGACACAAAATCACTTATCGGATGCACAAGATTGGTTAAAAACCCTAATTGGATTAGAATAAGCCTAGGGAGGACGAAAATGACCTAAATGATCAACAAATGACACAAAATCACTTATTGGATGCACAAGATTGGTTATAAACCCTAATTGGATTATAATAAGCTTAAGGAGGACAGAAATGACCGAAATGTCCAATCAATGACACAAACGCACTTATTGGATGCACAAGATAGGTTAAAAACCCTAATTGGATTAGAATAACCCTAGGGAGGACGAAAATGACCTAAATGTTCAACCAATGACACAAAATCACTTATTGGATGCACAAGATTGGTTAAAAACCCTAATTGGATTAGAATAAGCCTAGGGCGGACCAAAATGACCTAAATGATCAACCAATGACACAAAATCACTTATTGGATGCACAAGATTGGTTATAAACCCTAATTGGATTAGAATAAGCCTATGGAGAACGAAAATGACCTAAATGTTCAACCAATGACGCAAAGTCACTTATTGGACCCACAAGATTGGTTAAAAACCCTAATTGGATTAGAATAAGCCTAGGAAGCACGAAAATGACCTAAATGTTCAACCAATGACACAAAATCACTTATTGGATGCACAAGATTGGTTAAAAACCCTAATTGGATTAGAATAAGCCTATGGAGTACGAAAATGAACTAAATGTTCAACCAATGACACAAAATCACTTATTGGATGCACAATACTTGTTAAAAACCCTAATTGGATTAGAATAAGCCTAGGGAGGATAAAAATGACCTAAATGATCAACCAATGACACAAAATCACTTATTGGATGCACAAGATTGGTTATAAACCCTAATTGGATTAGAATAAGCCTAAGGACGACAAAAATGACCGAAATGTCCTATCAATGACACAAACGCACTTATTGGATGCACAACATAGGTTAAAAACCATAATTGGATTAGAATAACCCTAGGGAGGACGAAAATGACCTAAATGTTCAACCAATGACACAAAATCACTTATTGGATCAACAAGATTGGTTAAAAACCCTAATTTGATTAAAATAAGCCTTGGGAGGACAAAAATGACCTAAATGTTCAATCAATGACACAAACGCATTTATTGGATGCACAAGATTGGATAAAAACCCTAATTGGATTAGAATAAGTCTAGGGAGGACGAAAATGACCTAAATGTTCAATCAATGACACAAAATCACTTATTGGATGCACAAGATTGGTTAAAAACCCTAATTGGATTAGAATAAGGCTATGGAGGACGAAAATGACCTAAATGTTTAACGAATGACGCAAAGTCACTTATTGGACCCACAAGATTAGTTAAAAACTCTAATTTGATTAGAATAAGCCTAGGAAGGACGAAAATGACCTAAATGTTCAACAAATGACACAAAATCACTTATTGGATGCACAAGATTGGTTATAAACCCTAATTGGATTAGAATAAGCCTAGGGAGGACAAAAATGACCGAAATATTCAATCAATGACACAAAGCACTTATTGGATGTACAAGATAGGTTAAAAACCATAATTGGATTAGAATAACCCTAGGGAGGACGAAAATAACCTAAATGTTCAACCAATGACACAAAATCACTTATTGGATGCACAAGATTGGTTAAAAACCCTAATTGGATTAGAATAAGCCTAGGGAAGACGAAAATGACCTAAATGTTCAATCAATTACACAAAATCACTTATTGGATGCACAATATTGGTTAAAAACCCTAATTGGATTAGAATAAGCCTATGGAGGACGAAAATGACCTAAATGTTCAACCAATGACACAAAATCACTTATTGGATGCACAATATTTGTTAAAAACCCTAATTGGATTAGAATAAGCCTAGGGAGGACCAAAATGACCTAAATGATCAACCAATGACACAAAATCACTTATTGGATGCACAAGATTGGTTAAAAACCCTAATTGGATTAGAATAAGCCTAAGGAGGACAAAAATGACCGAAATGTCCAATCAATGACACAAACGCACTTATTGGTTGCACAAGATAGGTTAAAAACCCTAATTGGATTAGAATAACCCTAGGGAGGACGAAAATGACCTAAATGTTCAACCAATGACACAAAATCACTTATTGGATCCACAAGATTGGTTAAAAACCCTAATTTGATTAAAATAAGCCTTGGGAGGACAAAAATGACCTAAATGTTCAATCAATGACACAAACGCATTTATTGGATGCACAAGATTGGATAAAAACCCTAATTGGATTAGAATAAGCCTAGGGAGGACGAAAATGACCTAAATGTTCAATCAATGACACAAAATCACTTATTGGATGCACAAGATTGGTTAAAAACCCTATTTGGATTAGAATAAGCCTATGGAGGACGAAAATGACCTAAATGTTCAACCAATGATACAAAATCACTTATTGGATGCACAATATTTGTTAAGAACCCTAATTGGATTAGAATAAGCCTAGGGAGGACGAAAATTAAATAAATGATCAACCAATGACACAAAATCACTTATTGGATGCACAAGATTGGTTAAAAACCCTAATTGGATTAGAATAAGCCTATGGAGGACGAAAATGACCTAAATGTTGAACCAATGACGCAAAGTCACTTATTGGACCCACAAGATTAGTTAAAAACCCTAATTGGATTAGAATAAGCCTAGGAAGGACGAAAATGACCTAAATGTTCAACAAATGACACAAAATCACTTATTGGATGCACAAGATTGGTTATAAACCCTAATTGGATTAGAATAAGCCTAGGGAGGACAAAAATGACCGAAATGTTCAATCAATGACACAAAGCACTTATTGGATGCACAAGATAGGTTAAAAACCATAATTGGATTAGAATAACCCTAGGGAGGACGAAAATGACCTAAATGTTCAACCAATGACACAAAATCACTTATTGGATGCACAAGATTGGTTAAAAACCCTAATTGGATTAGAATAAGCCTATGGAAGACGAAAATGACCTAAATGTTCAATCAATTACACAAAATCACTTATTGGATGCACAATATTGGTTAAAAACCCTAATTGGATTAGAATAAGCCTATGGAGGACGAAAATGACCTAAATGTTCAACCAATGACACAAAATCACTTATTGGATGCAAAATATTTGTTAAAAACCCTAATTGGATTAGAATAAGCCTAGGGAGGACCAAAATGACCTAAATGATCAACCAATGACACAAAATCACTTATTGGATGCACAAGATTGGTTATAAACCCTAATTGGATTAGAATAAGCCTATGGAGAACGAAAATGACCTAAATTTTCAACCAATGACGCAAAGTCACTTATTGGACCCACAAGATTGGTTAAAAACCCTAATTGGATTAGAATAAGCCTAGGAAGCACGAAAATGACCTAAATGTTCAACCAATGACACAAAATCACTTATTGGATGCACAAGATTGGTTAAAAACCCTAATTGGATTAGAATAAGCCTATGGAGGACGAAAATGACCTAAATGTTCAACCAATGACACAAAATCACTTATTGGATGCAAAATATTTGTTAAAAACCCTAATTGGATTAGAATAAGCCTAGGGAGGACCAAAATGACCTAAATGATCAACCAATGACACAAAATCACTTATTGGATGCACAAGATTGGTTATAAACCCTAATTGGATTAGAATAAGCCTAAGGAGGACAAAAATGACCGAAATGTCCAATCAATGACACAAACGCACTTATTGGTTGCACAAGATAGGTTAAAAACCCTAATTGGATTAGAATAACCCTAGGGAGGACGAAAATGACCTAAATGTTCAACCAATGACACAAAATCACTTATTGGATGCACAAGATTGGTTAAAAACCCTAATTGGATTAGAATAAGCCTAGGGAGGACGAAAATGACCTAAATGTTCAACCAATGACACAAAATCACATATTGGATGCACAAGATTGGTTAAAAACCCTAATTGGATTAGAATAAGGCTATGGAGGACGAAAATGATCTATATGTTCAACCAACGACACAAAATGACACAAAATCACATACTGGATGCACAAGATTGGTTAAAAACCCTAATTGGATTAGAATAAGCCTAGGGAGGACGAAAATGACCTAAATGTTCAACCAATGACACAAAATCACATATTGGATGCACAAGATTGGTTAAAAACCCTAATTGGATTAGAATAAGCCTAGGGAGGACGAAAATGACCTAAATGTTCAACCAATGACACAAAATGACAGAAAATCACATATTGGATGCACAAGATTGGTTAAAAACCCTAATTGGATTAAAATAAGCCTAGGGAGGACGAAAATGACCTAAATGTTCAACCAATGACACAAAATCACATATTGGATGCACAAGATTGGTTAAAAACCCTAATTGGATTAGAATAAGCCTAGGGAGCACGAAAATGACCTAAATGTTCAACCAATGACACAAAATCACTTATTGGATGCACAAGATTGGTTAAAAACCCTAATTGGATTAGAATAAGCCTATGGAGTACGAAAATGACCTAAATGTTCAACCAATGACACAAAATCACTTATTGGATGCACAATACTTGTTAAAAACCCTAATTGGATTAGAATAAGCCTAGGGAGGATAAAAATGACCTAAATGATCAACCAATGACATAAAATCACTTATTGGATGCACAAGATTGGTTATAAACCCTAATTGGATTAGAATAAGCCTAAGGACGACAAAAATGACCGAAATGTCCAATCAATGACACAAACGCACTTATTGCATGCACAACATAGGTTAAAAACCATAATTGGATTAGAATAACCCTAGGGAGGACGAAAATGACCTAAATGTTCAACCAATGACACAAAATCACTTATTGGATCCACAAGATTGGTTAAAAACCCTAATTTGATTAAAATAAGCCTTGGGACGACGAAAATGACCTAAATGTTCAACCAATGACACAAAATCACTTATTGGATGCACAAGATTGGTTAAAAACCCTAATTGGATTAGAATAAGCCTATGGAGAACGAAAATGACCTAAATGTTCAACCAATGACGCAAAGTCACTTATTGGACCCACAAGATTGGTTAAAAACCCTAATTGGATTAGAATAAGCCTAGGATGCACGAAAATGACCTAAATGTTCAACCAATGACACAAAATCACTTATTGGATGCACAAGATTGGTTAAAAACCCTAATTGGATTAGAATAAGCCTATGGAGTACGAAAATGACCTAAATGTTCAACCAATGACACAAAATCACTTATTGGATGCACAAGATTGGTTAAAAACCCTAATTGGATTAGAATAAGCCTAGGGCGGACCAAAATGACCTAAATGATCAACCAATGACACAAAATCACTTATTGGATGCACAAGATTGGTTATAAACCCTAATTGGATTAGAATAAGCCTATGGAGAACGAAAATGACCTAAATGTTCAACCAATGACGCAAAGTCACTTATTGGACCCACAAGATTGGTTAAAAACCCTAATTGGATTAGAATAAGCCTAGGATGCACGAAAATGACCTAAATGTTCAACCAATGACACAAAATCACTTATTGGATGCACAAGATTGGTTAAAAACCCTAATTGGATTAGAATAAGCCTAGGGCGGACCAAAATGACCTAAATGATCAACCAATGACACAAAATCACTTATTGGATGCACAAGATTGGTTATAAACCCTAATTGGATTAGAATAAGCCTATGGAGAACGAAAATGACCTAAATGTTCAACCAATGACGCAAAGTCACTTATTGGACCCACAAGATTGGTTAAAAACCCTAATTGGATTAGAATAAGCCTAGGAAGCACGAAAATGACCTAAATGTTCAACCAATGACACAAAATCACTTATTGGATGCACAAGATTGGTTAAAAACCCTAATTGGATTAGAATAAGCCTATGGAGTACGAAAATGAACTAAATGTTCAACCAATGACACAAAATCACTTATTGGATGCACAATACTTGTTAAAAACCCTAATTGGATTAGAATAAGCCTAGGGAGGATAAAAATGACCTAAATGATCAACCAATGACACAAAATCACTTATTGGATGCACAAGATTGGTTATAAACCCTAATTGGATTAGAATAAGCCTAAGGACGACAAAAATGACCGAAATGTCCAATCAATGACACAAACGCACTTATTGGATGCACAACATAGGTTAAAAACCATAATTGGATTAGAATAACCCTAGGGAGGACGAAAATGACCTAAATGTTCAACCAATGACACAAAATCACTTATTGGATCAACAAGATTGGTTAAAAACCCTAATTTGATTAAAATAAGCCTTGGGAGGACAAAAATGACCTAAATGTTCAATCAATGACACAAACGCATTTATTGGATGCACAAGATTGGATAAAAACCCTAATTGGATTAGAATAAGTCTAGGGAGGACGAAAATGACCTAAATGTTCAATCAATGACACAAAATCACTTATTGGATGCACAAGATTGGTTAAAAACCCTAATTGGATTAGAATAAGGCTATGGAGGACGAAAATGACCTAAATGTTTAACGAATGACGCAAAGTCACTTATTGGACCCACAAGATTAGTTAAAAACTCTAATTTGATTAGAATAAGCCTAGGAAGGACGAAAATGACCTAAATGTTCAACAAATGACACAAAATCACTTATTGGATGCACAAGATTGGTTATAAACCCTAATTGGATTAGAATAAGCCTAGGGAGGACAAAAATGACCGAAATATTCAATCAATGACACAAAGCACTTATTGGATGTACAAGATAGGTTAAAAACCATAATTGGATTAGAATAACCCTAGGGAGGACGAAAATAACCTAAATGTTCAACCAATGACACAAAATCACTTATTGGATGCACAAGATTGGTTAAAAACCCTAATTGGATTAGAATAAGCCTAGGGAAGACGAAAATGACCTAAATGTTCAATCAATTACACAAAATCACTTATTGGATGCACAATATTGGTTAAAAACCCTAATTGGATTAGAATAAGCCTATGGAGGACGAAAATGACCTAAATGTTCAACCAATGACACAAAATCACTTATTGGATGCACAATATTTGTTAAAAACCCTAATTGGATTAGAATAAGCCTAGGGAGGACCAAAATGACCTAAATGATCAACCAATGACACAAAATCACTTATTGGATGCACAAGATTGGTTAAAAACCCTAATTGGATTAGAATAAGCCTAAGGAGGACAAAAATGACCGAAATGTCCAATCAATGACACAAACGCACTTATTGGTTGCACAAGATAGGTTAAAAACCCTAATTGGATTAGAATAACCCTAGGGAGGACGAAAATGACCTAAATGTTCAACCAATGACACAAAATCACTTATTGGATCCACAAGATTGGTTAAAAACCCTAATTTGATTAAAATAAGCCTTGGGAGGACAAAAATGACCTAAATGTTCAATCAATGACACAAACGCATTTATTGGATGCACAAGATTGGATAAAAACCCTAATTGGATTAGAATAAGTCTAGGGAGGACGAAAATGACCTAAATGTTCAATCAATGACACAAAATCACTTATTGGATGCACAAGATTGGTTAAAAACCCTAATTGGATTAGAATAAGCCTATGGAGAATGAAAATGACCTAAATGTTCAATCAATGACACAAAATCACTTATTGGATGCACAAGATTGGTTAAAAACCCTATTTGGATTAGAATAAGTCTATGGAGGACGAAAATGACCTAAATGTTCAACCAATGATACAAAATCCATTATTGGATGCACAATATTTGTTAAGAACCCTAATTGGATTAGAATAAGCCTAGGGAGGACGAAAATTAAATAAATGATCAACCAATGACACAAAATCACTTATTGGATGCACAAGATTGGTTAAAAACCCTAATTGGATTAGAATAAGCCTATGGAGGACGAAAATGACCTAAATGTTTAACCAATGACGCAAAGTCACTTATTGGACCCACAAGATTAGTTAAAAACTCTAATTGGATTAGAATAAGCCTAGGAAGGACGAAAATGACCTAAATGTTCAACAAATGACACAAAATCACTTATTGGATGCACAAGATTGGTTATAAACCCTAATTGGATTAGAATAAGCCTAGGGAGTACAAAAATGACCGAAATGTTCAATCAATGACACAAACGCACTTATTGGATGCACAAGATAGGTTAAAAACCATAATTGGATTAGAATAACCCTAGGGAGGACGAAAATGACCTAAATGTTCAACCAATGACACAAAATCACTTATTGGATGCACAAGATTGGTTAAAAACCCTAATTGGATTAGAATAAGCCTAGGGAAGACGAAAATGACCTAAATGTTCAATCAATGACACAAAATCACTTATTGGATGCACAAGATTGGTTAAAAACCCTATTTGGATTAGAATAAGCCTATGGAGGACGAAAATGACCTAAATGTTCAACCAATGATACAAAATCACTTATTGGATGCACAATATTTGTTAAGAACCCTAATTGGATTAGAATAAGCCTAGGGAGGACGAAAATTAAATAAATGATCAACCAATGACACAAAATCACTTATTGGATGCACAAGATTGGTTAAAAACCCTAATTGGATTAGAATAAGCCTATGGAGGACGAAAATGACCTAAATGTTGAACCAATGACGCAAAGTCACTTATTGGACCCACAAGATTAGTTAAAAACCCTAATTGGATTAGAATAAGCCTAGGAAGGACGAAAATGACCTAAATGTTCAACAAATGACACAAAATCACTTATTGGATGCACAAGATTGGTTATAAACCCTAATTGGATTAGAATAAGCCTAGGGAGGACAAAAATGACCGAAATGTTCAATCAATGACACAAAGCACTTATTGGATGCACAAGATAGGTTAAAAACCATAATTGGATTAGAATAACCCTAGGGAGGACGAAAATGACCTAAATGTTCAACCAATGACACAAAATCACTTATTGGATGCACAAGATTGGTTAAAAACCCTAATTGGATTAGAATAAGCCTATGGAGGACGAAAATGACCTAAATGTTCAACCAATGACACAAAATCACTTATTGGATGCAAAATATTTGTTAAAAACCCTAATTGGATTAGAATAAGCCTAGGGAGGACCAAAATGACCTAAATGATCAACCAATGACACAAAATCACTTATTGGATGCACAAGATTGGTTATAAACCCTAATTGGATTAGAATAAGCCTATGGAGAACGAAAATGACCTAAATGTTCAACCAATGACGCAAAGTCACTTATTGGACCCACAAGATTGGTTAAAAACCCTAATTGGATTAGAATAAGCCTAGGAAGCACGAAAATGACCTAAATGTTCAACCAATGACACAAAATCACTTATTTGATGCACAAGATTGGTTAAAAACCCTAATTGGATTAGAATAAGCCTATGGAAGACGAAAATGACCTAAATGTTCAATCAATTACACAAAATCACTTATTGGATGCACAATATTGGTTAAAAACCCTAATTGGATTAGAATAAGCCTATGGAGGACGAAAATGACCTAAATGTTCAACCAATGACACAAAATCACTTATTGGATGCACAATATTTGTTAAAAACCCTAATTGGATTAGAATAAGCCTAGGGAGGACGAAAAAGACCTAAATGTTCTACTAATGACACAAAATCACTTATTGGATGCACAAGATTGGTTATAAACCCTAATTGGATTTGAATAAGCCTAGGGAGGACAAAAATGACCGAAATGTTCAATCAATGACACAAACGCACTTATTGGATGCACAAGATTGGTTAAAAACCCTAATTGGATTAGAATAAGTTTAGGGAAGACGAAAATGACCTAAATGTTCAACCAATGACACAAAATCACTTATTGGATGCACAAGATTGGTTAAAAACCCTAATTGGATTAGAATAAGCCTATGGAGTACGAAAATGACCTAAATGTTCAACCAATGACACAAAATCACTTATTGGATGCACAATACTTGTTAAAAACCCTAATTGGATTAGAATAAGCCTAGGGAGGATAAAAATGACCTAAATGATCAACCAATGGCATAAAATCACTTATTGGATGCACAAGATTGGTTATAAACCCTAATTGGATTAGAATAAGCCTAAGGACGACAAAAATGACCGAAATGTCCAATCAATGACACAAACGCCCTTATTGCATGCACAACATAGGTTAAAAACCATAATTGGATTAGAATAACCCTAGGGAGGACGAAAATGACCTAAATGTTCAACCAATGACACAAAATCACTTATTGGATTCACAAGATTGGTTAAAAACCCTAATTTGATTAAAATAAGCCTTGGGACGACGAAAATGACCTAAATGTTCAACCAATGACACAAAATCACTTATTGGATGCACAAGATTGGTTAAAAACCCTAATTGGATTAGAATAAGCCTATGGAGAACGAAAATGACCTAAATGTTCAACCAATGACGCAAAGTCACTTATTGGACCCACAAGATTGGTTAAAAACCCTAATTAGATAAGAATAAGCCTATGAAGCACGAAAATGACCTAAATGTTCAACAAATAACACAAAATCACTTATTCGATGCACAAGATTGGTTATAAACCCTAATTGGATTAGAATAAGCCTAGGGAGGACGAAAATGACCGAAATGTTCAACCAATGACACAAACGCACTTATTGGATGCACAAGAATTGTTAAAAACCCTAGTTGGATTAGAATAAGTTTAGGGAAGACGAAAATGACCTAAATGTTCAATCAATGACACAAAATCACTTATTGGATGCACAAGATTGGTTAAAAACCCTAATTGGATTAGAATATGCCTATGGAGGACGAAAATGACCTAAATGTTCAACCAATGACACAAAATCACTTATTGGATGCACAAGATTGGTTAAAAACCCTATTTGGATTAGAATAAGCCTAGGGCGGTTGAAAATGACCCAAATGTTCAACCAATGACACAAAATCACTTATTGGATGCACAAGATTGGTTAAAAACCCTAATTGGATTAGAATAAGTCTAGGGAGGACGAAAATGACCTAAATGTTCAACCAATGACACAAAATCACTTATTGGATGCACAAGATTGGTTATAAACCCTAATTGGATTAGAATAAGCCTAGGGAGGACAAAAATGACCGAAATGTTCAATCAATGACACAAACGCACTTATTGGATGCACAAGATAGGTTAAAAACCATAATTGGATTAGAATAACCCTAGGGAGGACGAAAATGACCTAAATGTTCAACCAATGACACAAAATCACTTATTGGATGCACAAGATTGGTTAAAAACCCTAATTGAATTAGAATAAGCCTAGGGAAGACGAAAATGTCCTAAATGTTCAATCAATTACACAAAATCACTTATTGGATGCACAATATTGGTTAAAAACCCTAATTGGATTAGAATAAGCCTATGGAGGACGAAAATGACCTAAATGTTCAACCAATGACACAAAATCACTTATTGGATGCACAATATTTGTTAAAAACCCTAATTGGATTAGAATAAGCCTAGGGAGGACCAAAATGACCTAAATGATCAACCAATGACACAAAATCACTTATTGGATGCACAAGATTGGTTATAAACCCTAATTGGATTAGAATAAGCCTAAGGAGGACAAAAATGAACGAAATGTCCAATCAATGACACAAACGCACTTATTGGTTGCACAAGATAGGTTAAAAACCCTAATTGGATTAGAATAACCCTAGGGAGGACGAAAATGACCTAAATGTTCAACCAATGACACAAAATCACTTATTGGATCCACAAGATTGGTTAAAAACCCTAATTTGATTAAAATAAGCCTTGGGAGGACAAAAATGACCTAAATGTTCAATCAATGACACAAACGCATTTATTGGATGCACAAGATTGGATAAAAACCCTAATTGGATTAGAATAAGTCTAGGGAGGACGAAAATGACCTAAATGTTCAATCAATGACACAAAATCACTTATTGGATGCACAAGATTGGTTAAGAACCCTAATTGTATTAGAATAAGCCTATGGAGGACGAAAATGACCTAAATGTTCAATCAATGACACAAAATCACTTATTGGATGCACAAGATTGGTTAAAAACCCTATTTGGATTAGAATAAGCCTATGGAGGACGAAAATGACCTAAATGTTCAACCAATGATACAAAATCACTTATTGGATGCACAATATATGTTAAGAACCCTAATTGGATTAGAATAAGCCTAGGGAGGACGAAAATTAAATAAATGATCAACCAATGACACAAAATCACTTATTGGATGCACAAGATTGGTTAAAAACCCTAATTGGATTAGAATAAGCCTATGGAGGACGAAAATGACCTAAATGTTTAACCAATGACGCAAAGTCACTTATTGGACCCACAAGATTAGTTAAAAACCCTAATTGGATTAGAATAAGCCTAGGAAGGACGAAAATGACCTAAATGTTCAACCAATGACACAAAATCACTTATTGGATGCACAAGATTGGTTATAAACCCTAATTGGATTAGAATAAGCCTAGGGAGGACAAAAATGACCGAAATGTTCAATCAATGACACAAAGCACTTATTGGATGCACAAGATAGGTTAAAAACCATAATTGGATTAGAATAACCCTAGGGAGGACGAAAATGACCTAAATGTTCAACCAATGACACAAAATCACTTATTGGATGCACAAGATTGGTTAAAAACCCTAATTGGATTAGAATAAGCCTATGGAAGACGAAAATGACCTAAATGTTCAATCAATTACACAAAATCACTTATTGGATGCACAATATTGGTTAAAAACCCTAATTGGATTAGAATAAGCCTATGGAGGACGAAAATGACCTAAATGTTCAACCAATGACACAAAATCACTTATTGGATGCAAAATATTTGTTAAAAACCCTAATTGGATTAGAATAAGCCTAGGGAGGACCAAAATGACCTAAATGATCAACCAATGACACAAAATCACTTATTGGATGCACAAGATTGGTTATAAACCCTAATTGGATTAGAATAAGCCTATGGAGAACGAAAATGACCTAAATTTTCAACCAATGACGCAAAGTCACTTATTGGACCCACAAGATTGGTTAAAAACCCTAATTGGATTAGAATAAGCCTAGGAAGCACGAAAATGACCTAAATGTTCAACCAATGACACAAAATCACTTATTGGATGCACAAGATTGGTTAAAAACCCTAATTGGATTAGAATAAGCCTATGGAGGACGAAAATGACCTAAATGTTCAACCAATGACACAAAATCACTTATTGGACCCACAAGATTAGTTAAAAACTCTAATTGGATTAGAATAAGCCTAGGAAGAACGAAAATGACCTAAATGTTCAACAAATGACACAAAATCACTTATTGGATGCACAAGATTGGTTATAAACCCTAATTGGATTAGAATAAGCCTAGGGAGGACACAAATGACCGAAATATTCAATCAATGACACAAAGCACTTATTGGATGCACAAGATAGGTTAAAAACCATAATTGGATTAGAATAACCCTAGGGAGGACGAAAATAACCTAAATGTTCAACCAATGACACAAAATCACTTATTGGATGCACAAGATTGGTTAAAAACCCTAATTGGATTAGAATAAGCCTAGGGAAGACGAAAATGACCTAAATGTTCAATCAATGACACAAACGCACTTATTGGATGCACAAGATTGGTTAAAAACCCTAATTGGATTAGAATAAGCCTATGGAGTACGAAAATGACCTAAATGTTCAACCAATGACACAAAATCACTTATTGGATGCACAATACTTGTTAAAAACCCTAATTGGATTAGAATAAGCCTAGGGAGGATAAAAATGACCTAAATGATCAACCAATGACACAAAATCACTTATTGGATGCACAAGATTGGTTATAAACCCTAATTGGATTAGAATAAGCCTAAGGACGACAAAAATGACCGAAATGTCCAATCAATGACACAAACGCACTTATTGGATGCACAACATAGGTTAAAAACCATAATTGGATTAGAATAACCCTAGGGAGGACGAAAATGACCTAAATGTTCAACCAATGACACAAAATCACTTATTGGATCAACAAGATTGGTTAAAAACCCTAATTTGATTAAAATAAGCCTTGGGAGGACAAAAATGACCTAAATGTTCAATCAATGACACAAACGCATTTATTGGATGCACAAGATTGGATAAAAACCCTAATTGGATTAGAATAAGTCTAGGGAGGACGAAAATGACCTAAATGTTCAATCAATGACACAAAATCACTTATTGGATGCACAAGATTGGTTAAAAACCCTAATTGGATTAGAATAAGCCTATGGAGGACGAAAATGACCTAAATGTTCAACCAATGACACAAAATCACTTATTGGATGCACAAGATTGGTTAAAAACCCTAATTGGATTAGAATAAGCCTAGGGAGGACGAAAATGACCTAAATGTTCAACCAATGACACAAAATCACTTATTGGATGCACAAGATTGGTTATAAACCCTAATTGGATTTGAATAAGCCTAGGGAGGACAAAAATGACCGAAATGTTCAATCAATGACACAAACGCACTTATTGGATGCACAAGATTGGTTAAAAACCCTAATTGGATTAGAATAAGTTTAGGGAAGACGAAAATGACCTAAATGTTCAATCAATGACACAAACGCACTTATTGGATGCACAAGATTGGTTAAAAACCCTAATTGGATTAGAATAAGCCTAGGGAAGACGAAAATGACCTAAATGTTCAATCAATTACACAAAATCACTTATTGGATGCACAATATTGGTTAAAAACCCTAATTGGATTAGAATAAGCCTATGGAGGACGAAAATGACCTAAATGTTCAACCAATGACACAAAATCACTTATTGGATGCACAATATTTGTTAAAAACCCTAATTGGATTAGAATAAGCCTAGGGAGGACCAAAATGACCTAAATGATCAACCAATGACACAAAATCACTTATTGGATGCACAAGATTGGTTAAAAACCCTAATTGGATTAGAATAAGCCTAAGGAGGACAAAAATGACCGAAATGTCCAATCAATGACACAAACGCACTTATTGGTTGCACAAGATAGGTTAAAAACCCTAATTGGATTAGAATAACCCTAGGGAGGACGAAAATGACCTAAATGTTCAACCAATGACACAAAATCACTTATTGGATCCACAAGATTGGTTAAAAACCCTAATTTGATTAAAATAAGCCTTGGGAGGACAAAAATGACCTAAATGTTCAATCAATGACACAAACGCATTTATTGGATGCACAAGATTGGATAAAAACCCTAATTGGATTAGAATAAGTCTAGGGAGGACGAAAATGACCTAAATGTTCAATCAATGACACAAAATCACTTATTGGATGCACAAGATTGGTTAAAAACCCTAATTGGATTAGAATAAGCCTATGGAGAATGAAAATGACCTAAATGTTCAATCAATGACACAAAATCACTTATTGGATGCACAAGATTGGTTAAAAACCCTATTTGGATTAGAATAAGTCTATGGAGGACGAAAATGACCTAAATGTTCAACCAATGATACAAAATCCATTATTGGATGCACAATATTTGTTAAGAACCCTAATTGGATTAGAATAAGCCTAGGGAGGACGAAAATTAAATAAATGATCAACCAATGACACAAAATCACTTATTGGATGCACAAGATTGGTTAAAAACCCTAATTGGATTAGAATAAGCCTATGGAGGACGAAAATGACCTAAATGTTTAACCAATGACGCAAAGTCACTTATTGGACCCACAAGATTAGTTAAAAACTCTAATTGGATTAGAATAAGCCTAGGAAGGACGAAAATGACCTAAATGTTCAACAAATGACACAAAATCACTTATTGGATGCACAAGATTGGTTATAAACCCTAATTGGATTAGAATAAGCCTAGGGAGGACAAAAATGACCGAAATATTCAATCAATGACACAAAGCACTTATTGGATGCACAAGATAGGTTAAAAACCATAATTGGATTAGAATAACCCTAGGGAGGATGAAAATAACCTAAATGTTCAACCAATGACACAAAATCACTTATTGGATGCACAAGATTGGTTAAAAACCCTAATTGAATTAGAATAAGCCTAGGGAAGACGAAAATGACCTAAATGTTCAATCAATTACACAAAATCACTTATTGGATGCACAATATTGGTTAAAAACCCTAATTGGATTAGAATAAGCCTATGGAGGACGAAAATGACCTAAATGTTCAACCAATGACACAAAATCACTTATTGGATGCACAATATTTGTTAAAAACCCTAATTGGATTAGAATAAGCCTAGGGAGGACCATAATGACCTAAATGATCAACCAATGACACAAAATCACTTATTGGATGCACAAGATTGGTTATAAACCCTAATTGGATTAGAATAAGCCTAAGGAGGACAAAAATGATCGAAATGTCCAATTAATGACACAAACGCACTTATTGGTTGCACAAGATAGGTTAAAAACCCTAATTGGATTAGAATAACCCTAGGGAGGACGAAAATGACCTAAATGTTCAACCAATGACACAAAATCACTTATTGGATGCACAAGATTGGTTAAAAACCCTAATTGGATTAGAATAAGCCTAGGGAAGACGAAAATGACCTAAATGTTCAATCAATTACACAAAATCACTTATTGGATGCACAATATTGGTTAAAAACCCTAATTGGATTAGAATAAGCCTATGGAGGACGAAAATGACCTAAATGTTTAACCAATGACGCAAAGTCACTTATTGGACCCACAAGATTAGTTAAAAACCCTAATTGGATTAGAATAAGCCTAGGAAGGACGAAAATGACCTAAATGTTCAACAAATGACACAAAATCACTTATTGGATGCACAAGATTGGTTATAAACCCTAATTGGATTAGAATAAGCCTAGGGAGGACAAAAATGACCGAAATGTTCAATCAATGACACAAAGCACTTATTGGATGCACAAGATAGGTTAAAAACCATAATTGGATTAGAATAACCCTAGGGAGGACGAAAATGACCTAAATGTTCAACCAACGACACAAAATCACTTATTGGATGCACAAGATTGGTTAAAACCCTAATTGGATTAGAATAAGCCTAGGGAAGACGAAAATGACCTAAATGTTCAATCAATTACACAAAATCACTTATTGGATGCACAATATTGGTTAAAAACCCTAATTGGATTAGAATAAGCCTATGGAGGACGAAAATGACCTAAATGTTCAACCAATGACACAAAATCACTTATTGGATGCACAATATTTGTTAAAAACCCTAATTGGATTAGAATAAGCCTAGGGAGGACCAAAATGACCTAAATGATCAACCAATGACACAAAATCACTTATTGGATGCACAAGATTGGTTAAAAACCCTAATTGGATTAGAATAAGCCTAAGGAGGACAAAAATGACCGAAATGTCCAATCAATGACACAAACGCACTTATTGGTTGCACAAGATAGGTTAAAAACCCTAATTGGATTAGAATAACCCTAGGGAGGACGAAAATGACCTAAATGTTCAACCAATGACACAAAATCACTTATTGGATCCACAAGATTGGTTAAAAACCCTAATTTGATTAAAATAAGCCTTGGGAGGACAAAAATGACCTAAATGTTCAATCAATGACACAAACGCATTTATTGGATGCACAAGATTGGATAAAAACCCTAATTGGATTAGAATAAGTCTAGGGAGGACGAAAATGACCTAAATGTTCAATCAATGACACAAAATCACTTATTGGATGCACAAGATTGGTTAAAAACCCTAATTGGATTAGAATAAGCCTATGGAGAATGAAAATGACCTAAATGTTCAATCAATGACACAAAATCACTTATTGGATGCACAAGATTGGTTAAAAACCCTATTTGGATTAGAATAAGTCTATGGAGGACGAAAATGACCTAAATGTTCAACCAATGATACAAAATCCATTATTGGATGCACAATATTTGTTAAGAACCCTAATTGGATTAGAATAAGCCTAGGGAGGACGAAAATTAAATAAATGATCAACCAATGACACAAAATCACTTATTGGATGCACAAGATTGGTTAAAAACCCTAATTGGATTAGAATAAGCCTATGGAGGACGAAAATGACCTAAATGTTTAACCAATGACGCAAAGTCACTTATTGGACCCACAAGATTAGTTAAAAACTCTAATTGGATTAGAATAAGCCTAGGAAGGACGAAAATGACCTAAATGTTCAACAAATGACACAAAATCACTTATTGGATGCACAAGATTGGTTATAAACCCTAATTGGATTAGAATAAGCCTAGGGAGGACAAAAATGACCGAAATATTCAATCAATGACACAAAGCACTTATTGGATGCACAAGATAGGTTAAAAACCATAATTGGATTAGAATAACCCTAGGGAGGATGAAAATAACCTAAATGTTCAACCAATGACACAAAATCACTTATTGGATGCACAAGATTGGTTAAAAACCCTAATTGAATTAGAATAAGCCTAGGGAAGACGAAAATGACCTAAATGTTCAATCAATTACACAAAATCACTTATTGGATGCACAATATTGGTTAAAAACCCTAATTGGATTAGAATAAGCCTATGGAGGACGAAAATGACCTAAATGTTCAACCAATGACACAAAATCACTTATTGGATGCACAATATTTGTTAAAAACCCTAATTGGATTAGAATAAGCCTAGGGAGGACCATAATGACCTAAATGATCAACCAATGACACAAAATCACTTATTGGATGCACAAGATTGGTTATAAACCCTAATTGGATTAGAATAAGCCTAAGGAGGACAAAAATGATCGAAATGTCCAATTAATGACACAAACGCACTTATTGGTTGCACAAGATAGGTTAAAAACCCTAATTGGATTAGAATAACCCTAGGGAGGACGAAAATGACCTAAATGTTCAACCAATGACACAAAATCACTTATTGGATGCACAAGATTGGTTAAAAACCCTAATTGGATTAGAATAAGCCTAGGGAAGACGAAAATGACCTAAATGTTCAATCAATTACACAAAATCACTTATTGGATGCACAATATTGGTTAAAAACCCTAATTGGATTAGAATAAGCCTAGGGAGGACGAAAATGACCTAAATGTTCAACCAATGACACAAAATCACTTATTGGATGCACAATATTTGTTAAAAACCCTAATTGGATTAGAATAAGCCTAGGGAGGACCAAAATGACCTAAATGATCAACCAATGACACAAAATCACTTATTGGATGCACAAGATTGGTTATAAACCCTAATTGGATTAGAATAAGCCTAAGGAGGACAAAAATGACCGAAATGTCCAATCAATGACACAAACGCACTTATTGGTTGCACAAGATAGGTTAAAAACCCTAATTGGATTAGAATAACCCTAGGGAGGACGAAAATGACCTAAATGTTCAACCAATGACACAAAATCACTTATTGGATGCACAAGATTGGTTAAAAACCCTAATTGGATTAGAATAAGCCTAGGGAGGACGAAAATGACCTAAATGTTCAACCAATGACACAAAATGACACAAAATCACATATTGGATGCACAAGATTGATTAAAAACCCTAATTGGATTAGAATAAGAATAGGGAGGACGAAAATGACCTAAATGTTCAACCAATGACATAAAATGACACAAAATCACATATTGGATGCACTAGATTGGTTAAAAACCCTAATTGGATTACAATAAGCCTAGGGAGGACGAAAATGACCTAAATGTTCAACCAATGACACAATATGACACAAAATCACATATTGGATGCACAAGATTGGTTAAAAACCCTAATTGGATTAGAATGAGCCTAAGGAGAACAAAAATGACCTAAATGTTCAACCAATGACACAAAATGACAAAAAATCACATATTGGATGCACAAGATTGGTTAAAAATCCTAATTGGATTAGAATAAGCCTAGGGAGGACGAAAATGACCTAAATGTTCAACCAATGACACAAAATCACATATTGGATGCACAAGATTGGTTAAAAACCCTAATTGGATTAGAATAAGCCTAGGGAGCACGAAAATGACCTAAATGTTCAACCAATGACACAAAATCACTTATTGGATGCACAAGATTGGTTAAAAACCCTAATTGGATTAGAATAAGCCTATGGAGTACGAAAATGACCTAAATGTTCAACCAATGACACAAAATCACTTATTGGATGCACAATACTTGTTAAAAACCCTAATTGGATTAGAATAAGCCTAGGGAGGATAAAAATGACCTAAATGATCAACCAATGACATAAAATCACTTATTGGATGCACAAGATTGGTTATAAACCCTAATTGGATTAGAATAAGCCTAAGGACGACAAAAATGACCGAAATGTCCAATCAATGACACAAACGCACTTATTGCATGCACAACATAGGTTAAAAACCATAATTGGATTAGAATAACCCTAGGGAGGACGAAAATGACCTAAATGTTCAACCAATGACACAAAATCACTTATTGGATGCACAAGATTGGTTAAAAACCCTAATTGGATTAGAATAAGCCTATGGAGGACGAAAATGACCTAAATGTTCAACCAATGACGCAAAATCACTTATTGGATGCACAAGATAGGTTAAAAACCCTAATTGGATTAGAATAAGCCTAGGGAGGACGAAAATGACCTAAATGTTCAACAAATGACACAAAATCACTTATTGGATGCACAAGATTGGTTATAAACCCTAATTGGATTAGAATAAGCCTAGGGAGGACAAAAATGACCGAAATGTTCAATCAATGACACAAAGCACTTATTGGATGCACAAGATAGGTTAAAAACCATAATTGGATTAGAATAACCCTAGGGAGGACGAAAATGACCTAAATGTTCAACCAATGACACAAAATCACTTATTGGATGCACAAGATTGGTTAAAAACCCTAATTGGATTAGAATAAGCCTATGGAAGACGAAAATGACCTAAATGTTCAATCAATTACACAAAATCACTTATTGGATGCACAATATTGGTTAAAAACCCTAATTGGATTAGAATAAGCCTATGGAGGACGAAAATGACCTAAATGTTCAACCAATGACACAAAATCACTTATTGGATGCAAAATATTTGTTAAAAACCCTAATTGGATTAGAATAAGCCTAGGGAGGACCAAAATGACCTAAATGATCAACCAATGACACAAAATCACTTATTGGATGCACAAGATTGGTTATAAACCCTAATTGGATTAGAATAAGCCTATGGAGAACGAAAATGACCTAAATTTTCAACCAATGACGCAAAGTCACTTATTGGACCCACAAGATTGGTTAAAAACCCTAATTGGATTAGAATAAGCCTAGGAAGCACGAAAATGACCTAAATGTTCAACCAATGACACAAAATCACTTATTTGATGCACAAGATTGGTTAAAAACCCTAATTGGATTAGAATAAGCCTATGGAAGACGAAAATGACCTAAATGTTCAATCAATTACACAAAATCACTTATTGGATGCACAATATTGGTTAAAAACCCTAATTGGATTAGAATAAGCCTATGGAGGACGAAAATGACCTAAATGTTCAACCAATGACACAAAATCACTTATTGGATGCAAAATATTTGTTAAAAACCCTAATTGGATTAGAATAAGCCTAGGGAGGACCAAAATGACCTAAATGATCAACCAATGACACAAAATCACTTATTGGATTCACAAGATTGGTTATAAACCCTAATTGGATTAGAATAAGCCTATGGAGAACGAAAATGACCTAAATGTTCAACCAATGACGCAAAGTCACTTATTGGACCCACAAGATTGGTTAAAAACCCTAATTGGATTAGAATAAGCCTAGGAAGCACGAAAATGACCTAAATGTTCAACCAATGACACAAAATCACTTATTGGATGCACAAGATTGGTTAAAAACCCTAATTGGATTAGAATAAGCCTATGGAGGACGAAAATGACCTAAATGTTCAACCAATGACACAAAATCACTTATTGGACCCACAAGATTAGTTAAAAACTCAAATTGGATTAGAATAAGCCTAGGAAGGACGAAAATGACCTAAATGTTCAACAAATGACACAAAATCACTTATTGGATGCACAAGATTGGTTATAAACCCTAATTGGATTAGAATAAGCCTAGGGAGGACACAAATGACCGAAATATTCAATCAATGACACAAAGCACTTATTGGATGCACAAGATAGGTTAAAAACCATAATTGGATTAGAATAACCCTAGGGAGGACGAAAATAACCTAAATGTTCAACCAATGACACAAAATCACTTATTGGATGCACAAGATTGGTTAAAAACCCTAATTGGATTAGAATAAGCCTAGGGAAGACGAAAATGACCTAAATGTTCAATCAATGACACAAACGCACTTATTGGATGCACAAGATTGGTTAAAAACCCTAATTGGATTAGAATAAGCCTATGGAGTACGAAAATGACCTAAATGTTCAACCAATGACACAAAATCACTTATTGGATGCACAATACTTGTTAAAAACCCTAATTGGATTAGAATAAGCCTAGGGAGGATAAAAATGACCTAAATGATCAACCAATGACACAAAATCACTTATTGGATGCACAAGATTGGTTATAAACCCTAATTGGATTAGAATAAGCCTAAGGACGACAAAAATGACCGAAATGTCCAATCAATGACACAAACGCACTTATTGGATGCACAACATAGGTTAAAAACCATAATTGGATTAGAATAACCCTAGGGAGGACGAAAATGACCTAAATGTTCAACCAATGACACAAAATCACTTATTGGATCAACAAGATTGGTTAAAAACCCTAATTTGATTAAAATAAGCCTTGGGAGGACAAAAATGACCTAAATGTTCAATCAATGACACAAACGCATTTATTGGATGCACAAGATTGGATAAAAACCCTAATTGGATTAGAATAAGTCTAGGGAGGACGAAAATGACCTAAATGTTCAATCAATGACAGAAAATCACTTATTGGATGCACAAGATTGGTTAAAAACCCTAATTGGATTAGAATAAGCCTATGGAGGACGAAAATGACCTAAATGTTCAATCAATGACACAAAATCACTTATTGGATGCACAAGATTGGTTAAAAACCCTATTTGGATTAGAATAAGCCTATGGAGGACGAAAATGACCTAAATGTTCAACCAATGATACAAAATCACTTATTGGATGCACAATATTTCTTAAGAACCCTAATTGGATTAGAATAAGCCTAGGGAGGACGAAAATTAAATAAATGATCAACCAATGACACAAAATCACTTATTGGATGCACAAGATTGGTTAAAAACCCTAATTGGATTAGAATAAGCCTATGGAGGACGAAAATGACCTAAATGTTTAACCAATGACGCAAAGTCACTTATTGGACCCACAAGATTAGTTAAAAACCCTAATTGGATTAGAATAAGCCTAGGAAGGACGAAAATGACCTAAATGTTCAACAAATGATACAAAATCACTTATTGGATGCACAAGATTGGTTATAAACCCTAATTGGATTAGAATAAGCCTAGGGAGGACAAAAATGACCGAAATGTTCAATCAATGACACAAAGCACTTATTGGATGCACAAGATAGGTTAAAAACCATAATTGGATTAGAATAACCCTAGGGAGGACGAAAATGACCTAAATGTTCAACCAATGACACAAAATCACTTATTGGATGCACAAGATTGGTTAAAAACCCTAATTGGATTAGAATAAGCCTATGGAAGACGAAAATGACCTAAATGTTCAATCAATTACACAAAATCACTTATTGGATGCACAATATTGGTTAAAAACCCTAATTGGATTAGAATAAGCCTATGGAGGACGAAAATGACCTAAATGTTCAACCAATGACACAAAATCACTTATTGGATGCAAAATATTTGTTAAAAACCCTAATTGGATTAGAATAAGCCTAGGGAGGACCAAAATGACCTAAATGATCAACCAATGACACAAAATCACTTATTGGATGCACAAGATTGGTTATAAACCCTAATTGGATTAGAATAAGCCTATGGAGAACGAAAATGACCTAAATTTTCAACCAATGACGCAAAGTCACTTATTGGACCCACAAGATTGGTTAAAAACCCTAATTGGATTAGAATAAGCCTAGGAAGCACGAAAATGACCTAAATGTTCAACCAATGACACAAAATCACTTATTGGATGCACAAGATTGGTTAAAAACCCTAATTGGATTAGAATAAGCCTATGGAGGACGAAAATGACCTAAATGTTCAACCAATGACACAAAATCACTTATTGGATGCACAATACTTGTTAAAAACCCTAATTGGATTAGAATAAGCCTAGGGAGGATAAAAATGACCTAAATGATCAACCAATGACATAAAATCACTTATTGGATGCACAAGATTGGTTATAAACCCTAATTGGATTAGAATAAGCCTAAGGACGACAAAAATGACCGAAATGTCCAATCAATGACACAAACGCACTTATTGCATGCACAACATAGGTTAAAAACCATAATTGGATTAGAATAACCCTAGGGAGGACGAAAATGACCTAAATGTTCAACCAATGACACAAAATCACTTATTGGATCCACAAGATTGGTTAAAAACCCTAATTTGATTAAAATAAGCCTTGGGACGACGAAAATGACCTAAATGTTCAACCAATGACACAAAATCACTTATTGGATGCACAAGATTGGTTAAAAACCCTAATTGGATTAGAATAAGCCTATGGAGAACGAAAATGACCTAAATGTTCAACCAATGACGCAAAGTCACTTATTGGACCCACAAGATTGGTTAAAAACCCTAATTAGATAAGAATAAGCCTATGAAGCACGAAAATGACCTAAATGTTCAACAAATAACACAAAATCACTTATTCGATGCACAAGATTGGTTATAAACCCTAATTGGATTAGAATAAGCCTAGGGAGGACGAAAATGACCGAAATGTTCAACCAATGACACAAACGCACTTATTGGATGCACAAGAATTGTTAAAAACCCTAGTTGGATTAGAATAAGTTTAGGGAAGACGAAAATGACCTAAATGTTCAATCAATGACACAAAATCACTTATTGGATGCACAAGATTGGTTAAAAACCCTAATTGGATTAGAATATGCCTATGGAGGACGAAAATGACCTAAATGTTCAACCAATGACACAAAATCACTTATTGGATGCACAAGATTGGTTAAAAACCTTATTTGGATTAGAATAAGCCTAGGGCGGTTGAAAATGACCCAAATGTTCAACCAATGACACAAAATCACTTATTGGATGCACAAGATTGGTTAAAAACCCTAATTGGATTAGAATAAGTCTAGGGAGGACGAAAATGACCTAAATGTTCAATCAATGACACAGAATCACTTATTGGATGCACAAGATTGGTTAAAAACCCTATTTGGATTAGAATAAGCCTATGGAGGACGAAAATGACCTAAATGTTCAACCAATGATACAAAATCACTTATTGGATGCACAATATTTGTTAAGAACCCTAATTGGATTAGAATAAGCCTAGGGAGGACGAAAATTAAATAAATGATCAACCAATGACACAAAATCACTTATTGGATGCACAAGATTGGTTAAAAACCCTAATTGGATTAGAATAAGCCTATGGAGGACGAAAATGGCCTAAATGTTTAACCAATGACGCAAAGTCACTTATTGGACCCACAAGATTAGTTAAAAACCCTAATTGGATTAGAATAAGCCTAGGAAGGACGAAAATGACCTAAATGTTCAACAAATGACACAAAATCACTTATTGGATGCACAAGATTGGTTATAAACCCTAATTGGATTAGAATAAGCCTAGGGAGGACAAAAATGACCGAAATGTTCAATCAATGACACAAACGCACTTATTGGATGCACAAGATAGGTTAAAAACCATAATTGGATTAGAATAACCCTAGGGAGGACGAAAATGACCTAAATGTTCAACCAATGACACAAAATCACTTATTGGATGCACAAGATTGGTTAAAAACCCTAATTGAATTAGAATAAGCCTAGGGAAGACGAAAATGTCCTAAATGTTCAATCAATTACACAAAATCACTTATTGGATGCACAATATTGGTTAAAAACCCTAATTGGATTAGAATAAGCCTATGGAGGACGAAAATGACCTAAATGTTCAACCAATGACACAAAATCACTTATTGGATGCACAATATTTGTTAAAAACCCTAATTGGATTAGAATAAGCCTAGGGAGGACCAAAATGACCTAAATGATCAACCAATGACACAAAATCACTTATTGGATGCACAAGATTGGTTATAAACCCTAATTGGATTAGAATAAGCCTAAGGAGGACAAAAATGAACGAAATGTCCAATCAATGACACAAACGCACTTATTGGTTGCACAAGATAGGTTAAAAACCCTAATTGGATTAGAATAACCCTAGGGAGGACGAAAATGACCTAAATGTTCAACCAATGACACAAAATCACTTATTGGATCCACAAGATTGGTTAAAAACCCTAATTTGATTAAAATAAGCCTTGGGAGGACAAAAATGACCTAAATGTTCAATCAATGACACAAACGCATTTATTGGATGCACAAGATTGGATAAAAACCCTAATTGGATTAGAATAAGTCTAGGGAGGACGAAAATGACCTAAATGTTCAATCAATGACACAAAATCACTTATTGGATGCACAAGATTGGTTAAAAACCCTATTTGGATTAGAATAAGCCTATGGAGGACGAAAATGACCTAAATGTTCAACCAATGATACAAAATCACTTATTGAATGCACAATATTTGTTAAGAACCCTAATTGGATTAGAATAAGCCTAGGGAGGACGAAAATTAAATAAATGATCAACCAATGACACAAAATCACTTATTGGATGCACAAGATTAGTTAAAAACCCTAATTGGATTAGAATAAGCCTATGGAGGACGAAAATGACCTAAATGTTTAACCAATGACGCAAAGTCACTTATTGGACCCACAAGATTAGTTAAAAACCCTAATTGGATTAGAATAAGCCTAGGAAGGACGAAAATGACCTAAATGTTCAACAAATGACACAAAATCACTTATTGGATGCACAAGATTGGTTATAAACCCTAATTGGATTAGAATAAGCCTAGGGAGGACACAAATGACCGAAATATTCAATCAATGACACAAAGCACTTATTGGATGCACAAGATAGGTTAAAAACCATAATTGGATTAGAATAACCCTAGGGAGGACGAAAATAACCTAAATGTTCAACCAATGACACAAAATCACTTATTGGATGCACAAGATTGGTTAAAAACCCTAATTGGATTAGAATAAGCCTAGGGAAGACGAAAATGACCTAAATGTTCAATCAATGACACAAACGCACTTATTGGATGCACAAGATTGGTTAAAAACCCTAATTGGATTAGAATAAGCCTATGGAGTACGAAAATGACCTAAATGTTCAACCAATGACACAAAATCACTTATTGGATGCACAATACTTGTTAAAAACCCTAATTGGATTAGAATAAGCCTAGGGAGGATAAAAATGACCTAAATGATCAACCAATGACACAAAATCACTTATTGGATGCACAAGATTGGTTATAAACCCTAATTGGATTAGAATAAGCCTAAGGACGACAAAAATGACCGAAATGTCCAATCAATGACACAAACGCACTTATTGGATGCACAACATAGGTTAAAAACCATAATTGGATTAGAATAACCCTAGGGAGGACGAAAATGACCTAAATGTTCAACCAATGACACAAAATCACTTATTGGATCAACAAGATTGGTTAAAAACCCTAATTTGATTAAAATAAGCCTTGGGAGGACAAAAATGACCTAAATGTTCAATCAATGACACAAACGCATTTATTGGATGCACAAGATTGGATAAAAACCCTAATTGGATTAGAATAAGTCTAGGGAGGACGAAAATGACCTAAATGTTCAATCAATGACACAAAATCACTTATTGGATGCACAAGATTGGTTAAAAACCCTATTTGGATTAGAATAAGCCTATGGAGGACGAAAATGACCTAAATGTTCAACCAATGATACAAAATCACTTATTGGATGCACAATATTTCTTAAGAACCCTAATTGGATTAGAATAAGCCTAGGGAGGACGAAAATTAAATAAATGATCAACCAATGACACAAAATCACTTATTGGATGCACAAGATTGGTTAAAAACCCTAATTGGATTAGAATAAGCCTATGGAGGACGAAAATGACCTAAATGTTTAACCAATGACGCAAAGTCACTTATTGGACCCACAAGATTAGTTAAAAACTCTAATTGGATTAGAATAAGCCTAGGAAGGACGAAAATGACCTAAATGTTCAACAAATGACACAAAATCACTTATTGGATGCACAAGATTGGTTATAAACCCTAATTGGATTAGAATAAGCCTAGGGAGTACAAAAATGACCGAAATGTTCAATCAATGACACAAACGCACTTATTGGATGCACAAGATAGGTTAAAAACCATAATTGGATTAGAATAACCCTAGGGAGGACGAAAATGACCTAAATGTTCAACCAATGACACAAAATCACTTATTGGATGCACAAGATTGGTTAAAAACCCTAATTGGATTAGAATAAGCCTAGGGAAGACGAAAATGACCTAAATGTTCAATCAATTACACAAAATCACTTATTGGATGCACAATATTGGTTAAAAACCCTAATTGGATTAGAATAAGCCTATGGAGGACGAAAATGATTTAAATGTTCAACCAATGACACAAAATCACTTATTGGATGCAAAATATTTGTTAAAAACCCTAATTGGATTAGAATAAGCCTAGGGAGGACCAAAATGACCTAAATGATCAACCAATGACACAAAATCACTTATTGGATGCACAAGATTGGTTATAAACCCTAATTGGATTAGAATAAGCCTAAGGAGGACAAAAATGACCGAAATGTCCAATCAATGACACAAACGCACTTATTGGTTGCACAAGATAGGTTAAAAACCCTAATTGGATTAGAATAACCCTAGGGAGGACGAAAATGACCTAAATGTTCAACCAATGACACAAAATCACTTATTGGATCCACAAGATTGGTTAAAAACCCTAATTTGATTAAAATAAGCCTTGGGAGGACAAAAATGACCTAAATGTTCAATCAATGACACAAACGCATTTATTGGATGCACAAGATTGGATAAAAACCCTAATTGGATTAGAATAAGCCTAGGGAGGACGAAAATGACCTAAATGTTCAATCAATGACACAAAATCACTTATTGGATGCACAAGATTGGTTAAAAACCCTATTTGGATTAGAATAAGCCTATGGAGGACGAAAATGACCTAAATGTTCAACCAATGATACAAAATCACTTATTGGATGCACAATATTTGTTAAGAACCCTAATTGGATTAGAATAAGCCTAGGGAGGACGAAAATTAAATAAATGATCAACCAATGACACAAAATCACTTATTGGATGCACAAGATTGGTTAAAAACCCTAATTGGATTAGAATAAGCCTATGGAGGACGAAAATGACCTAAATGTTGAACCAATGACGCAAAGTCACTTATTGGACCCACAAGATTAGTTAAAAACCCTAATTGGATTAGAATAAGCCTAGGAAGGACGAAAATGACCTAAATGTTCAACAAATGACACAAAATCACTTATTGGATGCACAAGATTGGTTATAAACCCTAATTGGATTAGAATAAGCCTAGGGAGGACAAAAATGACCGAAATGTTCAATCAATGACACAAAGCACTTATTGGATGCACAAGATAGGTTAAAAACCATAATTGGATTAGAATAACCCTAGGGAGGACGAAAATGACCTAAATGTTCAACCAATGACACAAAATCACTTATTGGATGCACAAGATTGGTTAAAAACCCTAATTGGATTAGAATAAGCCTATGGAAGACGAAAATGACCTAAATGTTCAATCAATTACACAAAATCACTTATTGGATGCACAATATTGGTTAAAAACCCTAATTGGATTAGAATAAGCCTATGGAGGACGAAAATGACCTAAATGTTCAACCAATGACACAAAATCACTTATTGGATGCAAAATATTTGTTAAAAACCCTAATTGGATTAGAATAAGCCTAGGGAGGACCAAAATGACCTAAATGATCAACCAATGACACAAAATCACTTATTGGATGCACAAGATTGGTTATAAACCCTAATTGGATTAGAATAAGCCTATGGAGAACGAAAATGACCTAAATTTTCAACCAATGACGCAAAGTCACTTATTGGACCCACAAGATTGGTTAAAAACCCTAATTGGATTAGAATAAGCCTAGGAAGCACGAAAATGACCTAAATGTTCAACCAATGACACAAAATCACTTATTTGATGCACAAGATTGGTTAAAAACCCTAATTGGATTAGAATAAGCCTATGGAAGACGAAAATGACCTAAATGTTCAATCAATTACACAAAATCACTTATTGGATGCACAATATTGGTTAAAAACCCTAATTGGATTAGAATAAGCCTATGGAGGACGAAAATGACCTAAATGTTCAACCAATGACACAAAATCACTTATTGGATGCACAATATTTGTTAAAAACCCTAATTGGATTAGAATAAGCCTAGGGAGGACCATAATGACCTAAATGATCAACCAATGACACAAAATCACTTATTGGATGCACAAGATTGGTTATAAACCCTAATTGGATTAGAATAAGCCTAAGGAGGACAAAAATGATCGAAATGTCCAATTAATGACACAAACGCACTTATTGGTTGCACAAGATAGGTTAAAAACCCTAATTGGATTAGAATAACCCTAGGGAGGACGAAAATGACCTAAATGTTCAACCAATGACACAAAATCACTTATTGGATGCACAAGATTGGTTAAAAACCCTAATTGGATTAGAATAAGCCTAGGGAAGACGAAAATGACCTAAATGTTCAATCAATTACACAAAATCACTTATTGGATGCACAATATTGGTTAAAAACCCTAATTGGATTAGAATAAGCCTATGGAGGACGAAAATGACCTAAATGTTCAACAAATGACACAAAATCACTTATTGGATGCAAAATATTTGTTAAAAACCCTAATTGGATTAGAATAAGCCTAGGGAGGACCAAAATGACCTAAATGATCAACCAATGACACAAAATCACTTATTGGATGCACAAGATTGGTTATAAACCCTAATTGGATTAGAATAAGCCTATGGAGAACGAAAATGACCTAAATGTTCAACCAATGACACAAAATCACTTATTGGATGCACAAGATTGGTTAAAAACCCTATTTGGATTAGAATAAGCCTAGGGCGGTTGAAAATGACCCAAATGTTCAACCAATGACACAAAATCACTTATTGGATGCACAAGATTGGTTAAAAACCCTAATTGGATTAGAATAAGTCTAGGGAGGACGAAAATGACCTAAATGTTCAACCAATGACACAAAATCACTTATTGGATGCACAAGATTGGTTATAAACCCTAATTGGATTTGAATAAGCCTAGGGAGGACAAAAATGACCGAAATGTTCAATCAATGACACAAACGCACTTATTGGATGCACAAGATTGGTTAAAAACCCTAATTGGATTAGAATAAGTTTAGGGAAGACGAAAATGACCTAAATGTTCAACCAATGACACAAAATCACTTATTGGATGCACAAGATTGGTTAAAAACCCTAATTGGATTAGAATAAGCCTATGGAGTACGAAAATGACCTAAATGTTCAACCAATGACACAAAATCACTTATTGGATGCACAATACTTGTTAAAAACCCTAATTGGATTAGAATAAGCCTAGGGAGGATAAAAATGACCTAAATGATCAACCAATGGCATAAAATCACTTATTGGATGCACAAGATTGGTTATAAACCCTAATTGGATTAGAATAAGCCTAAGGACGACAAAAATGACCGAAATGTCCAATCAATGACACAAACGCCCTTATTGCATGCACAACATAGGTTAAAAACCATAATTGGATTAGAATAACCCTAGGGAGGACGAAAATGACCTAAATGTTCAACCAATGACACAAAATCACTTATTGGATTCACAAGATTGGTTAAAAACCCTAATTTGATTAAAATAAGCCTTGGGACGACGAAAATGACCTAAATGTTCAACCAATGACACAAAATCACTTATTGGATGCACAAGATTGGTTAAAAACCCTAATTGGATTAGAATAAGCCTATGGAGTACGAAAATGACCTAAATGTTCAACCAATGACACAAAATCACTTATTGGATGCACAATACTTGTTAAAAACCCTAATTGGATTAGAATAAGCCTAGGGAGGATAAAAATGACCTAAATGATCAACCAATGACACAAAATCACTTATTGGATGCACAAGATTGGTTATAAACCCTAATTGGATTAGAATAAGCCTAAGGACGACAAAAATGACCGAAATGTCCAAACAATGACACAAACGCACTTATTGGATGCACAACATAGGTTAAAAACCATAATTGGATTAGAATAACCCTAGGGAGGATGAAAATGACCTAAATGTTCAACCAATGACACAAAATCACTTATTGGATCCACAAGATTGGTTAAAAACCCTAGTTTGATTAAAATAAGCCTTGGGAGGACAAAAATGACCTAAATGTTCAATCAATGACACAAACGCATTTATTGGATGCACAAGATTGGATAAAAACCCTAATTGGATTAGAATAAGTCTAGGGAGGACGAAAATGACCTAAATGTTCAATCAATGACACAAAGTCACTTATTGGACCCACAAGATTGGTTAAAAACCCTAATTGGATTAGAATAAGCCTATGGAGGACGAAAATGACCTAAATGTTCAATCAATGACACAAAATCACTTATTGGATGCACAAGATTGGTTAAAAACCCTATTTGGATTAGAATAAGCCTATGGAGGACGAAAATGACCTAAATGTTCAACCAATGATACAAAATCACTTATTGGATGCACAATATTTCTTAAGAACCCTAATTGGATTAGAATAAGCCTAGGGAGGACGAAAATTAAATAAATGATCAACCAATGACACAAAATCACTTATTGGATGCACAAGATTGGTTAAAAACCCTAATTGGATTAGAATAAGCCTATGGAGGACGAAAATGACCTAAATGTTTAACCAATGACGCAAAGTCACTTATTGGACCCACAAGATTAGTTAAAAACCCTAATTGGATTAGAATAAGCCTAGGAAGGACGAAAATGACCTAAATGTTCAACAAATGATACAAAATCACTTATTGGATGCACAAGATTGGTTATAAACCCTAATTGGATTAGAATAAGCCTAGGGAGGACAAAAATGACCGAAATGTTCAATCAATGACACAAAGCACTTATTGGATGCACAAGATAGGTTAAAAACCATAATTGGATTAGAATAACCCTAGGGAGGACGAAAATGACCTAAATGTTCAACCAATGACACAAAATCACTTATTGGATGCACAAGATTGGTTAAAAACCCTAATTGGATTAGAATAAGCCTATGGAAGACGAAAATGACCTAAATGTTCAATCAATTACACAAAATCACTTATTGGATGCACAATATTGGTTAAAAACCCTAATTGGATTAGAATAAGCCTATGGAGGACGAAAATGACCTAAATGTTCAACCAATGACACAAAATCACTTATTGGATGCAAAATATTTGTTAAAAACCCTAATTGGATTAGAATAAGCCTAGGGAGGACCAAAATGACCTAAATGATCAACCAATGACACAAAATCACTTATTGGATGCACAAGATTGGTTATAAACCCTAATTGGATTAGAATAAGCCTATGGAGAACGAAAATGACCTAAATTTTCAACCAATGACGCAAAGTCACTTATTGGACCCACAAGATTGGTTAAAAACCCTAATTGGATTAGAATAAGCCTAGGAAGCACGAAAATGACCTAAATGTTCAACCAATGACACAAAATCACTTATTTGATGCACAAGATTGGTTAAAAACCCTAATTGGATTAGAATAAGCCTATGGAAGACGAAAATGACCTAAATGTTCAATCAATTACACAAAATCACTTATTGGATGCACAATATTGGTTAAAAACCCTAATTGGATTAGAATAAGCCTATGGAGGACGAAAATGACCTAAATGTTCAACCAATGACACAAAATCACTTATTGGATGCAAAATATTTGTTAAAAACCCTAATTGGATTAGAATAAGCCTAGGGAGGACCAAAATGACCTAAATGATCAACCAATGACACAAAATCACTTATTGGATTCACAAGATTGGTTATAAACCCTAATTGGATTAGAATAAGCCTATGGAGAACGAAAATGACCTAAATGTTCAACCAATGACGCAAAGTCACTTATTGGACCCACAAGATTGGTTAAAAACCCTAATTGGATTAGAATAAGCCTAGGAAGCACGAAAATGACCTAAATGTTCAACCAATGACACAAAATCACTTATTGGATGCACAAGATTGGTTAAAAACCCTAATTGGATTAGAATAAGCCTATGGAGGACGAAAATGACCTAAATGTTCAACCAATGACACAAAATCACTTATTGGACCCACAAGATTAGTTAAAAACTCTAATTGGATTAGAATAAGCCTAGGAAGAACGAAAATGACCTAAATGTTCAACAAATGACACAAAATCACTTATTGGATGCACAAGATTGGTTATAAACCCTAATTGGATTAGAATAAGCCTAGGGAGGACACAAATGACCGAAATATTCAATCAATGACACAAAGCACTTATTGGATGCACAAGATAGGTTAAAAACCATAATTGGATTAGAATAACCCTAGGGAGGACGAAAATAACCTAAATGTTCAACCAATGACACAAAATCACTTATTGGATGCACAAGATTGGTTAAAAACCCTAATTGGATTAGAATAAGCCTAGGGAAGACGAAAATGACCTAAATGTTCAATCAATGACACAAACGCACTTATTGGATGCACAAGATTGGTTAAAAACCCTAATTGGATTAGAATAAGCCTATGGAGTACGAAAATGACCTAAATGTTCAACCAATGACACAAAATCACTTATTGGATGCACAATACTTGTTAAAAACCCTAATTGGATTAGAATAAGCCTAGGGAGGATAAAAATGACCTAAATGATCAACCAATGACACAAAATCACTTATTGGATGCACAAGATTGGTTATAAACCCTAATTGGATTAGAATAAGCCTATGGAGAACGAAAATGACCTAAATGTTCAACCAATGACGCAAAGTCACTTATTGGACCCACAAGATTGGTTAAAAACCCTAATTGGATTAGAATAAGCCTAGGATGCACGAAAATGACCTAAATGTTCAACCAATGACACAAAATCACTTATTGGATGCACAAGATTGGTTAAAAACCCTAATTGGATTAGAATAAGCCTATGGAGTACGAAAATGACCTAAATGTTCAACCAATGACACAAAATCACTTATTGGATGCACAATACTTGTTAAAAACCCTAATTGGATTAGAATAAGCCTAGGGAGGATAAAAATGACCTAAATGATCAACCAATGACATAAAATCACTTATTGGATGCACAAGATTGGTTATAAACCCTAATTGGATTAGAATAAGCCTAAGGACGACAAAAATGACCGAAATGTCCAATCAATGACACAAACGCACTTATTGCATGCACAACATAGGTTAAAAACCATAATTGGATTAGAATAACCCTAGGGAGGACGAAAATGACCTAAATGTTCAACCAATGATACAAAATCACTTATTGGATTCACAAGATTGGTTAAAAACCCTAATTTGATTAAAATAAGCCTTGGGACGACGAAAATGACCTAAATGTTCAACCAATGACACAAAATCACTTATTGGATGCACAAGATTGGTTAAAAACCCTAATTGGATTAGAATAAGCCTATGGAGAACGAAAATGACCTAAATGTTCAACCAATGACGCAAAGTCACTTATTGGACCCACAAGATTGGTTAAAAACCCTAATTAGATAAGAATAAGCCTATGAAGCACGAAAATGACCTAAATGTTCAACAAATAACACAAAATCACTTATTCGATGCACAAGATTGGTTATAAACCCTAATTGGATTAGAATAAGCCTAAGGACGACAAAAATGACCGAAATGTCCAATCAATGACACAAACGCACTTATTGCATGCACAACATAGGTTAAAAACCATAATTGGATTAGAATAACCCTAGGGAGGACGAAAATGACCTAAATGTTCAACCAATGACACAAAATCACTTATTGGATCCACAAGATTGGTTAAAAACCCTAATTTGATTAAAATAAGCCTTGGGACGACGAAAATGACCTAAATGTTCAACCAATGACACAAAATCACTTATTGGATGCACAAGATTGGTTAAAAACCCTAATTGGATTAGAATAAGCCTATGGAGTACGAAAATGACCTAAATGTTCAACCAATGACACAAAATCACTTATTGGATGCACAATACTTGTTAAAAACCCTAATTGGATTAGAATAAGCCTAGGGAGGATAAAAATGACCTAAATGATCAACCAATGACATAAAATCACTTATTGGATGCACAAGATTGGTTATAAACCCTAATTGGATTAGAATAAGCCTAAGGACGACAAAAATGACCGAAATGTCCAATCAATGACACAAACGCACTTATTGCATGCACAACATAGGTTAAAAACCATAATTGGATTAGAATAACCCTAGGGAGGACGAAAATGACCTAAATGTTCAACCAATGACACAAAATCACTTATTGGATCCACAAGATTGGTTAAAAACCCTAATTTGATTAAAATAAGCCTTGGGATGACGAAAATGACCTAAATGTTCAACCAATGACACAAAGTCACTTATTGGACCCACAAGATTGGTTAAAAACCCTAATTGGATTAGAATAAGCCTAGGAAGGACGAAAATGACCTAAATGTTCAACAAATAACACAAAATCACTTATTCGATGCACAAGATTGGTTATAAACCCTAATTGGATTAGAATAAGCCTAGGGAGGACGAAAATGACCGAAATGTTCAACCAATGACACAAACGCACTTATTGGATGCACAAGAATTGTTAAAAACCCTAGTTGGATTAGAATAAGTTTAGGGAAGACGAAAATGACCTAAATGTTCAATCAATGACACAAAATCACTTATTGGATGCACAAGATTGGTTAAAAACCCTAATTGGATTAGAATATGCCTATGGAGGACGAAAATGACCTAAATGTTCAACCAATGACACAAAATCACTTATTGGATGCACAAGATTGGTTAAAAACCTTATTTGGATTAGAATAAGCCTAGGGCGGTTGAAAATGACCCAAATGTTCAACCAATGACACAAAATCACTTATTGGATGCACAAGATTGGTTAAAAACCCTAATTGGATTAGAATAAGTCTAGGGAGGACGAAAATGACCTAAATGTTCAATCAATGACACAAAATCACTTATTGGATGCACAAGATTGGTTAAAAACCCTATTTGGATTAGAATAAGCCTATGGAGGACGAAAATGACCTAAATGTTCAACCAATGATACAAAATCACTTATTGGATGCACAATATTTGTTAAGAACCCTAATTGGATTAGAATAAGCCTAGGGAGGACGAAAATTAAATAAATGATCAACCAATGACACAAAATCACTTATTGGATGCACAAGATTAGTTAAAAACCCTAATTGGATTAGAATAAGCCTATGGAGGACGAAAATGACCTAAATGTTTAACCAATGACGCAAAGTCACTTATTGGACCCACAAGATTAGTTAAAAACCCTAATTGGATTAGAATAAGCCTAGGAAGGACGAAAATGACCTAAATGTTCAACAAATGACACAAAATCACTTATTGGATGCACAAGATTGGTTATAAACCCTAATTGGATTAGAATAAGCCTAGGGAGGACAAAAATGACCGAAATATTCAATCAATGACACAAAGCACTTATTGGATGCACAAGATAGGTTAAAAACCATAATTGGATTAGAATAACCCTAGGGAGGATGAAAATAACCTAAATGTTCAACCAATGACACAAAATCACTTATTGGATGCACAAGATTGGTTAAAAACCCTAATTGAATTAGAATAAGCCTAGGGAAGACGAAAATGACCTAAATGTTCAATCAATTACACAAAATCACTTATTGGATGCACAATATTGGTTAAAAACCCTAATTGGATTAGAATAAGCCTATGGAGGACGAAAATGACCTAAATGTTCAACCAATGACACAAAATCACTTATTGGATGCACAATATTTGTTAAAAACCCTAATTGGATTAGAATAAGCCTAGGGCGGACCAAAATGACCTAAATGATCAACCAATGACACAAAATCACTTATTGGATGCACAAGATTGGTTATAAACCCTAATTGGATTAGAATAAGCCTATGGAGAACGAAAATGACCTAAATGTTCAACCAATGACGCAAAGTCACTTATTGGACCCACAAGATTGGTTAAAAACCCTAATTGGATTAGAATAAGCCTAGGATGCACGAAAATGACCTAAATGTTCAACCAATGACACAAAATCACTTATTGGATGCACAAGATTGGTTAAAAACCCTAATTGGATTAGAATAAGCCTATGGAGTACGAAAATGACCTAAATGTTCAACCAATGACACAAAATCACTTATTGGATGCACAATACTTGTTAAAAACCCTAATTGGATTAGAATAAGCCTAGGGAGGATAAAAATGACCTAAATGATCAACCAATGACATAAAATCACTTATTGGATGCACAAGATTGGTTATAAACCCTAATTGGATTAGAATAAGCCTAAGGACGACAAAAATGACCGAAATGTCCAATCAATGACACAAACGCACTTATTGCATGCACAACATAGGTTAAAAACCATAATTGGATTAGAATAACCCTTGGGAGGACGAAAATGACCTAAATGTTCAACCAATGACACAAAATCACTTATTGGATCCACAAGATTGGTTAAAAACCCTAATTTGATTAAAATAAGCCTTGGGACGACGAAAATGACCTAAATGTTCAACCAATGACACAAAATCACTTATTGGATGCACAAGATTGGTTAAAAACCCTAATTGGATTAGAATAAGCCTATGGAGAACGAAAATGACCTAAATATTCAACCAATGACGCAAAGTCACTTATTGGACCCACAAGATTGGTTAAAAACCCTAATTAGATTAGAATAAGCCTATGAAGCACGAAAATGACCTAAATGTTCAACAAATAACACAAAATCACTTATTCGATGCACAAGATTGGTTATAAACCCTAATTGGATTAGAATAAGCCTAGGGAGGACGAAAATGACCGAAATGTTCAACCAATGACACAAACGCACTTATTGGATGCACAAGAATTGTTAAAAACCCTAGTTGGATTAGAATAAGTTTAGGGAAGACGAAAATGACCTAAATGTTCAATCAATGACACAAAATCACTTATTGGATGCACAAGATTGGTTAAAAACCCTAATTGGATTAGAATATGCCTATGGAGGACGAAAATGACCTAAATGTTCAACCAATGACACAAAATCACTTATTGGATGCACAAGATTGGTTAAAAACCTTATTTGGATTAGAATAAGCCTAGGGCGGTTGAAAATGACCCAAATGTTCAACCAATGACACAAAATCACTTATTGGATGCACAAGATTGGTTAAAAACCCTAATTGGATTAGAATAAGTCTAGGGAGGACGAAAATGACCTAAATGTTCAATCAATGACACAGAATCACTTATTGGATGCACAAGATTGGTTAAAAACCCTATTTGGATTAGAATAAGCCTATGGAGGACGAAAATGACCTAAATGTTCAACCAATGATACAAAATCACTTATTGGATGCACAATATTTGTTAAGAACCCTAATTGGATTAGAATAAGCCTAGGGAGGACGAAAATTAAATAAATGATCAACCAATGACACAAAATCACTTATTGGATGCACAAGATTGGTTAAAAACCCTAATTGGATTAGAATAAGCCTATGGAGGACGAAAATGGCCTAAATGTTTAACCAATGACGCAAAGTCACTTATTGGACCCACAAGATTAGTTAAAAACCCTAATTGGATTAGAATAAGCCTAGGAAGGACGAAAATGACCTAAATGTTCAACAAATGACACAAAATCACTTATTGGATGCACAAGATTGGTTATAAACCCTAATTGGATTAGAATAAGCCTAGGGAGGACAAAAATGACCGAAATGTTCAATCAATGACACAAACGCACTTATTGGATGCACAAGATAGGTTAAAAACCATAATTGGATTAGAATAACCCTAGGGAGGACGAAAATGACCTAAATGTTCAACCAATGACACAAAATCACTTATTGGATGCACAAGATTGGTTAAAAACCCTAATTGGATTAGAATAAGCCTAGGGAAGACGAAAATGACCTAAATGTTCAATCAATTACACAAAATCACTTATTGGATGCACAATATTGGTTAAAAACCCTAATTGGATTAGAATAAGCCTATGGAGGACGAAAATGATTTAAATGTTCAACCAATGACACAAAATCACTTATTGGATGCAAAATATTTGTTAAAAACCCTAATTGGATTAGAATAAGCCTAGGGAGGACCAAAATGACCTAAATGATCAACCAATGACACAAAATCACTTATTGGATGCACAAGATTGGTTATAAACCCTAATTGGATTAGAATAAGCCTATGGAGAACGAAAATGACCTAAATGTTCAACCAATGACGCAAAGTCACTTATTGGACCCACAAGATTGGTTAAAAACCCTAATTGGATTAGAATAAGCCTAGGATGCACGAAAATGACCTAAATGTTCAACCAATGACACAAAATCACTTATTGGATGCACAAGATTGGTTAAAAACCCTAATTGGATTAGAATAAGCCTAGGGCGGACCAAAATGACCTAAATGATCAACCAATGACACAAAATCACTTATTGGATGCACAAGATTGGTTATAAACCCTAATTGGATTAGAATAAGCCTATGGAGAACGAAAATGACCTAAATGTTCAACCAATGACGCAAAGTCACTTATTGGACCCACAAGATTGGTTAAAAACCCTAATTGGATTAGAATAAGCCTAGGGAGGACGAAAATGACCTAAATGATCAACAAATGACACAAAATCACTTATTGGATGCACAAGATTGGTTATAAACCCTAATTGGATTATAATAAGCTTAAGGAGGACAGAAATGACCGAAATGTCCAATCAATGACACAAACGCACTTATTGGATGCACAAGATAGGTTAAAAACCCTAATTGGATTAGAATAACCCTAGGGAGGACGAAAATGACCTAAATGTTCAACCAATGACACAAAATCACTTATTGGATGCACAAGATTGGTTAAAAACCCTAATTGGATTAGAATAAGCCTAGGGAGGACGAAAATGACCTAAATGTTCAACAAATGACACAAAATCACTTATTGGATGCACAAGATTGGTTATAAACCCTAATTGGATTAGAATAAGCCTAGGGAGGACGAAAATGACCGAAATGTTCAATCAATGACACAAACGCACTTATTGGATGCACAAGATTGGTTAAAAACCCTAATTGGATTAGAATAAGTTTAGGGAAGACGAAAATGACCTAAATGTTCAATCAATGACACAAAATCACTTATTGGATGCACAAGATTGGTTAAAAACCCTAATTGGATTAGAATATGCCTATGGAGGACGAAAATGACCTAAATGTTCAACCAATGACACAAAATCACTTATTGGATGCACAAGATTGGTTAAAAACCCTATTTGGATTAGAATAAGCCTAGGGCGGTTGAAAATGACCCAAATGTTCAACCAATGACACAAAATCACTTATTGGATGCACAAGATTGGTTAAAAACCCTAATTGGATTAGAATAAGTCTAGGGAGGACGAAAATGACCTAAATGTTCAACCAATGACACAAAATCACTTATTGGATGCACAAGATTGGTAATAAACCCTAATTGGATTTGAATAAGCCTAGGGAGGACAAAAATGACCGAAATGTTCAATCAATGACACAAACGCACTTATTGGATGCACAAGATTGGTTAAAAACCCTAATTGGATTAGAATAAGTTTAGGGAAGACGAAAATGACCTAAATGTTCAATCAACGACACAAAATCACTTATTGGATGCACAAGATTGGTTCAACCCCCTAATTGGATTAGAATAAGCCTATGGAGGACGAAAATGACCTAAATGTTCAACCAATGACACAAAATCACTTATTGGATGCACAAGATTGGTTAAAAACCCTAATTGGATTAGAATAAGCCTAGGGCGGACCAAAATGACCTAAATGATCAACTAATGACACAAAATCACTTATTGGATGCACAAGATTGGTTATAAACCCTAATTGGATTAGAATAAGCCTATGGAGAACGAAAATGACCTAAATGTTCAACCAATGACGCAAAGTCACTTATTGGACCCACAAGATTGGTTAAAAACCCTAATTGGATTAGAATAAGCCTAGGATGCACGAAAATGACCTAAATGTTCAACCAATGACACAAAATCACTTATTGGATGCACAAGATTGGTTAAAAACCCTAATTGGATTAGAATAAGCCTATGGAGTACGAAAATGACCTAAATGTTCAACCAATGACACAAAATCACTTATTGGATGCACAATACTTGTTAAAAACCCTAATTGGATTAGAATAAGCCTAGGGAGGATAAAAATGACCTAAATGATCAACCAATGACATAAAATCACTTATTGGATGCACAAGATTGGTTATAAACCCTAATTGGATTAGAATAAGCCTAAGGACGACAAAAATGACCGAAATGTCCAATCAATGACACAAACGCACTTATTGCATGCACAACATAGGTTAAAAACCATAATTGGATTAGAATAACCCTAGGGAGGACGAAAATGACCTAAATGTTCAACCAATGATACAAAATCACTTATTGGATTCACAAGATTGGTTAAAAACCCTAATTTGATTAAAATAAGCCTTGGGACGACGAAAATGACCTAAATGTTCAACCAATGACACAAAATCACTTATTGGATGCACAAGATTGGTTAAAAACCCTAATTGGATTAGAATAAGCCTATGGAGAACGAAAATGACCTAAATGTTCAACCAATGACGCAAAGTCACTTATTGGACCCACAAGATTGGTTAAAAACCCTAATTAGATAAGAATAAGCCTATGAAGCACGAAAATGACCTAAATGTTCAACAAATAACACAAAATCACTTATTCGATGCACAAGATTGGTTATAAACCCTAATTGGATTAGAATAAGCCTAAGGACGACAAAAATGACCGAAATGTCCAATCAATGACACAAACGCACTTATTGCATGCACAACATAGGTTAAAAACCATAATTGGATTAGAATAACCCTAGGGAGGACGAAAATGACCTAAATGTTCAACCAATGACACAAAATCACTTATTGGATCCACAAGATTGGTTAAAAACCCTAATTTGATTAAAATAAGCCTTGGGACGACGAAAATGACCTAAATGTTCAACCAATGACACAAAATCACTTATTGGATGCACAAGATTGGTTAAAAACCCTAATTGGATTAGAATAAGCCTATGGAGTACGAAAATGACCTAAATGTTCAACCAATGACACAAAATCACTTATTGGATGCACAATACTTGTTAAAAACCCTAATTGGATTAGAATAAGCCTAGGGAGGATAAAAATGACCTAAATGATCAACCAATGACATAAAATCACTTATTGGATGCACAAGATTGGTTATAAACCCTAATTGGATTAGAATAAGCCTAAGGACGACAAAAATGACCGAAATGTCCAATCAATGACACAAACGCACTTATTGCATGCACAACATAGGTTAAAAACCATAATTGGATTAGAATAACCCTAGGGAGGACGAAAATGACCTAAATGTTCAACCAATGACACAAAATCACTTATTGGATCCACAAGATTGGTTAAAAACCCTAATTTGATTAAAATAAGCCTTGGGACGACGAAAATGACCTAAATGTTCAACCAATGACACAAAATCACTTATTGGATGCACAAGATTGGTTAAAAACCCTAATTGGATTAGAATAAGCCTATGGAGAACGAAAATGACCTAAATATTCAACCAATGACGCAAAGTCACTTATTGGACCCACAAGATTGGTTAAAAACCCTAATTAGATTAGAATAAGCCTATGAAGCACGAAAATGACCTAAATGTTCAACAAATAACACAAAATCACTTATTCGATGCACAAGATTGGTTATAAACCCTAATTGGATTAGAATAAGCCTAGGGAGGACGAAAATGACCGAAATGTTCAACCAATGACACAAACGCATTTATTGGATGCACAAGATTGGATAAAAACCCTAATTGGATTAGAATAAGTCTAGGGAGGACGAAAATGACCTAAATGTTCAATCAATGACACAAAATCACTTATTGGATGCACAAGATTGGTTAAAAACCCTATTTGGATTAGAATAAGCCTATGGAGGACGAAAATGACCTAAATGTTCAACCAATGATACAAAATCACTTATTGGATGCACAATATTTCTTAAGAACCCTAATTGGATTAGAATAAGCCTAGGGAGGACGAAAATTAAATAAATGATCAACCAATGACACAAAATCACTTATTGGATGCACAAGATTGGTTAAAAACCCTAATTGGATTAGAATAAGCCTATGGAGGACGAAAATGACCTAAATGTTTAACCAATGACGCAAAGTCACTTATTGGACCCACAAGATTAGTTAAAAACCCTAATTGGATTAGAATAAGCCTAGGAAGGACGAAAATGACCTAAATGTTCAACAAATGATACAAAATCACTTATTGGATGCACAAGATTGGTTATAAACCCTAATTGGATTAGAATAAGCCTAGGGAGGACAAAAATGACCGAAATGTTCAATCAATGACACAAAGCACTTATTGGATGCACAAGATAGGTTAAAAACCATAATTGGATTAGAATAACCCTAGGGAGGACGAAAATGACCTAAATGTTCAACCAATGACACAAAATCACTTATTGGATGCACAAGATTGGTTAAAAACCCTAATTGGATTAGAATAAGCCTATGGAAGACGAAAATGACCTAAATGTTCAATCAATTACACAAAATCACTTATTGGATGCACAATATTGGTTAAAAACCCTAATTGGATTAGAATAAGCCTATGGAGGACGAAAATGACCTAAATGTTCAACCAATGACACAAAATCACTTATTGGATGCAAAATATTTGTTAAAAACCCTAATTGGATTAGAATAAGCCTAGGGAGGACCAAAATGACCTAAATGATCAACCAATGACACAAAATCACTTATTGGATGCACAAGATTGGTTATAAACCCTAATTGGATTAGAATAAGCCTATGGAGAACGAAAATGACCTAAATTTTCAACCAATGACGCAAAGTCACTTATTGGACCCACAAGATTGGTTAAAAACCCTAATTGGATTAGAATAAGCCTAGGAAGCACGAAAATGACCTAAATGTTCAACCAATGACACAAAATCACTTATTTGATGCACAAGATTGGTTAAAAACCCTAATTGGATTAGAATAAGCCTATGGAAGACGAAAATGACCTAAATGTTCAATCAATTACACAAAATCACTTATTGGATGCACAATATTGGTTAAAAACCCTAATTGGATTAGAATAAGCCTATGGAGGACGAAAATGACCTAAATGTTCAACCAATGACACAAAATCACTTATTGGATGCAAAATATTTGTTAAAAACCCTAATTGGATTAGAATAAGCCTAGGGAGGACCAAAATGACCTAAATGATCAACCAATGACACAAAATCACTTATTGGATTCACAAGATTGGTTATAAACCCTAATTGGATTAGAATAAGCCTATGGAGAACGAAAATGACCTAAATGTTCAACCAATGACGCAAAGTCACTTATTGGACCCACAAGATTGGTTAAAAACCCTAATTGGATTAGAATAAGCCTAGGAAGCACGAAAATGACCTAAATGTTCAACCAATGACACAAAATCACTTATTGGATGCACAAGATTGGTTAAAAACCCTAATTGGATTAGAATAAGCCTATGGAGGACGAAAATGACCTAAATGTTCAACCAATGACACAAAATCACTTATTGGATGCACAAGATTGGTTATAAACCCTAATTGGATTAGAATAAGCCTAAGGAGGACAAAAATGACCGAAATGTCCAATCAATGACACAAACGCACTTATTGGTTGCACAAGATAGGTTAAAAACCCTAATTGGATTAGAATAACCCTAGGGAGGACGAAAATGACCTAAATGTTCAACCAATGACACAAAATCACTTATTGGATCCACAAGATTGGTTAAAAACCCTAATTTGATTAAAATAAGCCTTGGGAGGACAAAAATGACCTAAATGTTCAATCAATGACACAAACGCATTTATTGGAAGCACAAGATTGGATAAAAACCCTAATTGGATTAGAATAAGTCTAGGGAGGACGAAAATGACCTAAATGTTCAATCAATGACACAAAATCACTTATTGGATGCACAAGATTGGTTAAAAACCCTAATTGGATTAGAATAAGCCTATGGAGGACGAAAATGACCTAAATGTTCAACCAATGACACAAAATCACTTATTGGATGCACAAGATTGGTTAAAAACCCTATTTGGATTAGAATAAGCCTAGGGCGGTTGAAAATGACCCAAATGTTCAACCAATGACACAAAATCACTTATTGGATGCACAAGATTGGTTAAAAACCCTAATTGGATTAGAATAAGTCTAGGGAGGACGAAAATGACCTAAATGTTCAACCAATGACACAAAATCACTTATTCGATGCACAAGATTGGTTATAAACCCTAATTGGATTTGAATAAGCCTAGGGAGGACAAAAATGACCGAAATGTTCAATCAATGACACAAACGCACTTATTGGATGCACAAGATTGGTTAAAAACCCTAATTGGATTAGAATAAGTTTAGGGAAGACGAAAATGACCTAAATGTTCAATCAACGACACAAAATCACTTATTGGATGCACAAGATTGGTTCAACCCCCTAATTGGATTAGAATAAGCCTATGGAGGACGAAAATGACCTAAATGTTTAACCAATGACACAAAATCACTTATTGGATGCACAATATTTGTTAAAAACCCTAATTGGATTAGAATAAGCCTAGGGAGGAAGAAAAAGACCTAAATGTTCTACTAATGACACAAAATCACTTATTGGATGCACAAGATTGGTTATAAACCCTAATTGGATTAGAATAAGCCTAGGGAAGACAAAAATGACCGAAATGTTCAATCAATGACACAAACGCACTTATTGGATGCACAAGATTGATTAAAAACCCTAATTGGATTAGAATAAGTTTAGGGAAGACGAAAATGACCTAAATGTTCAATCAACGACACAAAATCACTTATTGGATGCACAAGATTGGTTCAAAACCCTAATTGGATTAGAATAAGCCTATGGAGGACGAAAATGACCTAAATGTTCAACCAATGACACAAAATCACTTATTGGATGCACAATATTTGTTAAAAACCCTAATTGGATTAGAATAAGCCTAGGGAGGACGAAAAAGACCTAAATGTTCTACTAATGACACAAAATCACTTATTGGATGCACAAGATTGGTTATAAACCCTAATTGGATTTGAATAAGCCTAGGGAAGACAAAAATGACCGAAATGTTCAATCAATGACACAAACGCACTTATTGGATGCACAAGATTGATTAAAAACCCTAATTGGATTAGAATAAGTTTAGGGAAGACGAAAATGACCTAAATGTTCAATCAATGACACAAAATCACTTATTGGATGCACAAGATTGGTTCAAACCCTAATTGGATTAGAATAAGCCGATGGAGGACGAAAATGACCTAAATGTTTAACCAATGACACAAAATCACTTATCGGATGCACAAGATTGGTTAAAAACCCTAATTGGATTAGAATAAGCCTAGGGAGGACGAAAATGACCTAAATGATCAACAAATGACACAAAATCACTTATTGGATGCACAAGATTGGTTATAAACCCTAATTGGATTATAATAAGCTTAAGGAGGACAGAAATGACCGAAATGTCCAATCAATGACACAAACGCACTTATTGGATGCACAAGATAGGTTAAAAACCCTAATTGGATTAGAATAACCCTAGGGAGGACGAAAATGACCTAAATGTTCAACCAATGACACAAAATCACTTATTGGATGCACAAGATTGGTTAAAAACCCTAATTGGATTAGAATAAGCCTAGGGAAGACGAAAATGACCTAAATGTTCAATCAATTACACAAAATCACTTATTGGATGCACAATATTGGTTAAAAACCCTAATTGGATTAGAATAAGCCTATGGAGGACGAAAATGATTTAAATGTTCAACCAATGACACAAAATCACTTATTGGATGCAAAATATTTGTTAAAAACCCTAATTGGATTAGAATAAGCCTAGGGAGGACCAAAATGACCTAAATGATCAACCAATGACACAAAATCACTTATTGGATGCACAAGATTGGTTATAAACCCTAATTGGATTAGAATAAGCCTATGGAGAACGAAAATGACCTAAATGTTCAACCAATGACGCAAAGTCACTTATTGGACCCACAAGATTGGTTAAAAACCCTAATTGGATTAGAATAAGCCTAGGAAGCACGAAAATGACCTAAATGTTCAACCAATGACACAAAATCACTTATTGGATGCACAAGATTGGTTAAAAACCCTAATTGGATTAGAATAAGCCTATGGAGTACGAAAATGACCTAAATGTTCAACCAATGACACAAAATCACTTATTGGATGCACAATACTTGTTAAAAACCCTAATTGGATTAGAATAAGCCTAGGGAGGATAAAAATGACCTAAATGATCAACCAATGACACAAAATCACTTATTGGATGCACAAGATTGGTTATAAACCCTAATTGGATTAGAATAAGCCTAAGGACGACAAAAATGACCGAAATGTCCAATCAATGACACAAACGCACTTATTGGATGCACAACATAGGTTAAAAACCATAATTGGATTAGAATAACCCTAGGGAGGACGAAAATGACCTAAATGTTCAACCAATGACACAAAATCACTTATTGGATCAACAAGATTGGTTAAAAACCCTAATTTGATTAAAATAAGCCTTGGGAGGACAAAAATGACCTAAATGTTCAATCAATGACACAAACGCATTTATTGGATGCACAAGATTGGATAAAAACCCTAATTGGATTAGAATAAGTCTAGGGAGGACGAAAATGACCTAAATGTTCAATCAATGACACAAAATCACTTATTGGATGCACAAGATTGGTTAAAAACCCTAATTGGATTAGAATAAGCCTATGGAGGACGAAAATGACCTAAATGTTCAACCAATGACACAAAATCACTTATTGGATGCACAAGATTGGTTATAAACCCTAATTGGATTAGAATAAGCCTAGGGAGGACAAAAATGACCGAAATGTTCAATCAATGACACAAAGCACTTATTGGATGCACAAGATAGGTTAAAAACCATAATTGGATTAGAATAACCCTAGGGAGGACGAAAATGACCTAAATGTTCAACCAATGACACAAAATCACTTATTGGATGCACAAGATTGGTTAAAAACCCTAATTGGATTAGAATAAGCCTAGGGAAGACGAAAATGACCTAAATGTTCAACCAATGACACAAAATCACTTATTGGATGCACAAGATTGGTTAAAAACCCTAATTGGATTAGAATAAGCCTAGGGAGGACGAAAATGACCTAAATGTTCAACCAATGACACAAAATGACACAAAATCACATATTGGATGCACAAGATTGGTTAAAAACCCTAATTGGATTAGAATAAACCTAGGGAGGACGAAAATGACCTAAATGTTCAACCAATGACAAAAAATCACATATTGGATGCACAAGATTGGTTAAAAACCCTAATTGGATTAAAATAAGCCTAGGGAGGACGAAAATGACCTAAATGTTCAACCAATGACACAAAATCACATATTGGATGCACAAGATTGGTTAAAAACCCTAATTGGATTAGAATAAGCCTAGGGAGCACGAAAATGACCTAAATGTTCAACCAATGACACAAAATCACTTATTGGATGCACAAGATTGGTTAAAAACCCTAATTGGATTAGAATAAGCCTATGGAGTACGAAAATGACCTAAATGTTCAACCAATGACACAAAATCACTTATTGGATGCACAATACTTGTTAAAAACCCTAATTGGATTAGAATAAGCCTAGGGAGGATAAAAATGACCTAAATGATCAACCAATGACATAAAATCACTTATTGGATGCACAAGATTGGTTATAAACCCTAATTGGATTAGAATAAGCCTAAGGACGACAAAAATGACCGAAATGTCCAATCAATGACACAAACGCACTTATTGCATGCACAACATAGGTTAAAAACCATAATTGGATTAGAATAACCCTAGGGAGGACGAAAATGACCTAAATGTTCAACCAATGATACAAAATCACATATTGGATTCACAAGATTGGTTAAAAACCCTAATTTGATTAAAATAAGCCTTGGGACGACGAAAATGACCTAAATGTTCAACCAATGACACAAAATCACTTATTGGATGCACAAGATTGGTTAAAAACCCTAATTGGATTAGAATAAGCCTATGGAGAACGAAAATGACCTAAATGTTCAACCAATGACGCAAAGTCACTTATTGGACCCACAAGATTGGTTAAAAACCCTAATTGGATTAGAATAAGCCTAGGAAGCACGAAAATGACCTAAATGTTCAACCAATGACACAAAATCACTTATTTGATGCACAAGATTGGTTAAAAACCCTAATTGGATTAGAATAAGCCTATGGAAGACGAAAATGACCTAAATGTTCAATCAATTACACAAAATCACTTATTGGATGCACAATATTGGTTAAAAACCCTAATTGGATTAGAATAAGCCTATGGAGGACGAAAATGACCTAAATGTTCAACCAATGACACAAAATCACTTATTGGATGCACAATATTTGTTAAAAACCCTAATTGGATTAGAATAAGCCTAGGGAGGACGAAAAAGACCTAAATGTTCTACTAATGACACAAAATCACTTATTGGATGCACAAGATTGGTTATAAACCCTAATTGGATTAGAATAAGCCTAGGGAAGACAAAAATGACCGAAATGTTCAATCAATGACACAAACGCACTTATTGGATGCACAAGATTGATTAAAAACCCTAATTGGATTAGAATAAGTTTAGGGAAGACGAAAATGACCTAAATGTTCAATCAATGACACAAAATCACTTATTGGATGCACAAGATTGGTTCAAACCCTAATTGGATTAGAATAAGCCGATGGAGGACGAAAATGACCTAAATGTTTAACCAATGACACAAAATCACTTATCGGATGCACAAGATTGGTTAAAAACCCTAATTGGATTAGAATAAGCCTAGGGAGGACAAAAATGACCTAAATGATCAACAAATGACACAAAATCACTTATTGGATGCACAAGATTGGTTATAAACCCTAATTGGATTATAATAAGCTTAAGGAGGACAGAAATGACCGAAATGTCCAATCAATGACACAAACGCACTTATTGGATGCACAAGATAGGTTAAAAACCCTAATTGGATTAGAATAACCCTAGGGAGGACGAAAATGACCTAAATGTTCAACCAATGACACAAAATCACTTATTGGATGCACAAGATTGGTTAAAAACCCTAATTGGATTAGAATAAGCCTAGGGCGGACCAAAATGACCTAAATGATCAACCAATGACACAAAATCACTTATTGGATGCACAAGATTGGTTATAAACCCTAATTGGATTAGAATAAGCCTATGGAGAACGAAAATGACCTAAATGTTCAACCAATGACGCAAAGTCACTTATTGGACCCACAAGATTGGTTAAAAACCCTAATTGGATTAGAATAAGCCTAGGGAGGACGAAAATGACCTAAATGATCAACAAATGACACAAAATCACTTATTGGATGCACAAGATTGGTTATAAACCCTAATTGGATTATAATAAGCTTAAGGAGGACAGAAATGACCGAAATGTCCAATCAATGACACAAACGCACTTATTGGATGCACAAGATAGGTTAAAAACCCTAATTGGATTAGAATAACCCTAGGGAGGACGAAAATGACCTAAATGTTCAACCAATGACACAAAATCACTTATTGGATGCACAATATTTGTTAAAAACCCTAATTGGATTAGAATAAGCCTAGGGAGGACCAAAATGACCTAAATGATCAACCAATGACACAAAATCACTTATTGGATGCACAAGATTGGTTATAAACCCTAATTGGATTAGAATAAGCCTATGGAGAACGAAAATGACCTAAATGTTCAACCAATGACGCAAAGTCACTTATTGGACCCACAAGATTGGTTAAAAACCCTAATTGGATTAGAATAAGCCTAGGAAGCACGAAAATGACCTAAATGTTCAACCAATGACACAAAATCACTTATTGGATGCACAAGATTGGTTAAAAACCCTAATTGGATTAGAATAAGCCTATGGAGTACGAAAATGACCTAAATGTTCAACCAATGACACAAAATCACTTATTGGATGCACAATACTTGTTAAAAACCCTAATTGGATTAGAATAAGCCTAGGGAGGATAAAAATGACCTAAATGATCAACCAATGACACAAAATCACTTATTGGATGCACAAGATTGGTTATAAACCCTAATTGGATTAGAATAAGCCTAAGGACGACAAAAATGACCGAAATGTCCAATCAATGACACAAACGCACTTATTGGATGCACAACATAGGTTAAAAACCATAATTGGATTAGAATAACCCTAGGGAGGACGAAAATGACCTAAATGTTCAACCAATGACAGAAAATCACTTATTGGATCCACAAGATTGGTTAAAAACCCTAATTTGATTAAAATAAGCCTTGGGAGGACAAAAATGACCTAAATGTTCAATCAATGACACAAACGCATTTATTGGATGCACAAGATTGGATAAAAACCCTAATTGGATTAGAATAAGCCTAGGGAGGACGAAAATGACCTAAATGTTCAATCAATGACACAAAATCACTTATTGGATGCACAAGATTGGTTAAAAACCCTATTTGGATTAGAATAAGCCTATGGAGGACGAAAATGACCTAAATGTTCAACCAATGATACAAAATCACTTATTGGATGCACAATATTTGTTAAGAACCCTAATTGGATTAGAATAAGCCTAGGGAGGACGAAAATTAAATAAATGATCAACCAATGACACAAAATCACTTATTGGATGCACAAGATTGGTTAAAAACCCTAATTGGATTAGAATAAGCCTATGGAGGACGAAAATGACCTAAATGTTTAACCAATGACACAAAGTCACTTATTGGACCCACAAGATTAGTTAAAAACCCTAATTGGATTAGAATAAGCCTAGGAAGGACGAAAATGACCTAAATGTTCAACAAATGACACAAAATCACTTATTGGATGCACAAGATTGGTTATAAACCCTAATTGGATTAGAATAAGCCTAGGGAGGACAAAAATGACCGAAATGTTCAATCAATGACACAAAGCACTTATTGGATGCACAAGATAGGTTAAAAACCATAATTGGATTAGAATAACCCTAGGGAGGACGAAAATGACCTAAATGTTCAACCAATGACACAAAATCACTTATTGGATGCACAAGATTGGTTAAAAACCCTAATTGGATTAGAATAAGCCTAGGGAAGACGAAAATGACCTAAATGTTCAATCAATTACACAAAATCACTTATTGGATGCACAATATTGGTTAAAAACCCTAATTGGATTAGAATAAGCCTATGGAGGACGAAAATGACCTAAATGTTCAACCAATGACACAAAATCACTTATTGGATGCACAAGATTGGTTAAAAACCCTAATTGGATTAGAATAAGCCTAGGGAGGACGAAAATGACCTAAATGTTCAACCAATGACACAAAACCACATATTGGATGTACAAGATTGGTTAAAAACCCTAATTGGATTAGAATAAGCCTAGGGAGGACGAAAATGACCTAAATGTTCAACCAATGACACAAAATGACACAAAATCACATATTGGATGCACAAGATTGGTTAAAAACCCTAATTGGATTAGAATAAGCCTAGCGAGGACGAAAATGACCTAATTGGATTACCAATGACACAAAATCACTTATTATATTCACAAGATTGGTTAAAAACCCTAATTGGATTAGAATAAGCCTAGGTAGGACGAAAATGACCTAAATGTTCAACCAATGACACAAAATCACATATTGGATGCACAAGATTGGTTAAAAACCCTAAATGGATTAGAATATGCCTAGGGAGGACAAAAATGACCTAAATGTTCAACCAATGACACAAAATCACATATTGGATGCCCAAGATTGGTTAAAAACCCTAATTGGATTAGAATAAGCCTAGGGAGGACGAAAATGACCTAAATGTTTAACCAATGACACAAAATGACATAAAATCACATATTGGATGCACAAGATTGGTTAAAACCCCTAATTGGATTAGAATAAGCCTAGGGAGGACGAAAATGACCTAAATGTTATACCAATGACACAAAATGACACAAAATCACATATTGGATGCACAAGATTGGTTAAAAACCCTAATTGGATTAGAATAAGCCTAGGGAGGACGAAAATGACCTACATGTTCAACCAATGACACAAAATGACACAAAATCACATATTGGATGCACAAGATTGGTTAAAAACCCTAATTGGATTAGAATAAGCCTAGGGAGGACCCAAATTACCTAAATGTTCAACGAATGACAAAAAAGGACACAAAATCACATATTGGATGCACAAGATTGGTTAAAAACCCTAATTGGATTAGAATAGGCCTAGGGAGGACGAAAATGACCTAAATGTTCAACAAATGACACAAAATGACACAAAATCACATATTGGATGCACAAGATTGGTTAAAAACCCTAATTGGATTAGAATAAGCCTAGCGAGGACGAAAATGACCTAAATGTTCAACCAATGACACAAAATGACACAAAATCACATATTGGATGCACAAGATTGGTTAAAAACCCTAATTGGATTAGAATAAGTATAGGGAGGACAAAAATGACCTAAATGTTCAACCAATGACACATAATGACACAAAATCACATATTGGATGCACAAGATTGGTTAAAAACCCTAATTGGATTAGAATAAGCCTAGGGAGGACGAAAATGACCTAAATGTTCAACCAATGACACAAAATCACATATTGGATGCACAAGATTGGTTAAAAACCCTCATTGGATTAGAATAAGCCTAGGGAGGACGAAAATGACCTAAATGTTCAACCAATGACACAAAATCACATATTGGATGCACAAGATTGGTTAAAAACCCTAATTGGATTAGAATAAGCCTAGGGAGGACGAAAATGACCTAAATGTTCAACCAATGACACAAAATGACACAAAATCACATATTGGGTGCACAAGATTGGTTAAAAACCCTAATTGGATTAGAATAAGCCTATTGAGGACGAAAATGACCTAAATGTTCAACCAATGACACAAAATCACTTATTGGATGCACAAGATTGGTTAAAAACCCTAATTGGATTAGAATAAGCCTATGGAGGACGAAAATGACCTAAATGTTCTACCAATGACACAAAATCACTTATTGGATGCACAAGATTGGTTAAAAACTCTAATTGTATTAGAATAAGCCTAGGGATGATGAAAATGACCTAAATGTTCAACCAATGACACAAAATCACCTATTGGATGCACAAGATTGGTTAAAAACCCTATTTGGATTAGAATAAGCCTAGAGAGGACGAAAATGACCTAAATTTGCAACCATTTACACAAAATAACATATTGGATGCACAAGATTGGTTAAAAACCCTAATTGGATTAGAATAAGCCTATGGAGGATGAAAATGACCTAAATGTTCAACCAATGACACAAAATCACTTATTGGATGCACAAGATTGGTTAAAAACCCTAATTGGATTAGAATAAGCCTAGGGAAGACGAAATTGACCTAAATGTTCAATCAATGACACAAAATCACTTATTGGATGCACAAGATTGGTTAAAAACCCTATTTGGATTAGAATAAGCCTATGGAGGACGAAAATGACCTAAATGTTCAACCAATGACACAAAATCACTTATTGGATGCACAATATTTGTTAAGAACCCTAATTGGATTAGAATAAGCCTAGGGAGGACGAAAATGAAATAAATGATCAACCAATGACACAAAATCACTTATTGGATGCACAAGATTGGTTAAAAACCCTAATTGGATTAGAATAAGCCTATGGAGGACGAAAATGACCTAAATGTTTAACCAATGACGCAAAGTCACTTATTGGACCCACAAGATTAGTTAAAAACCCTAATTGGATTAGAATAAGCCTAGGAAGGACGAAAATGACCTAAATGTTCAACAAATGACACAAAATCACTTATTGGATGCACAAGATTGGTTATAAACCCTAATTGGATTAGAATAAGCCTAGGGAGGACACAAATGACCGAAATATTCAATCAATGACACAAAGCACTTATTGGATGCACAAGATAGGTTAAAAACCATAATTGGATTAGAATAACCCTAGGGAGGACGAAAATAACCTAAATGTTCAACCAATGACACAAAATCACTTATTGGATGCACAAGATTGGTTAAAAACCCTAATTGGATTAGAATAAGCCTAGGGAAGACGAAAATGACCTAAATGTTCAATCAATGACACAAACGCACTTATTGGATGCACAAGATTGGTTAAAAACCCTAATTGGATTAGAATAAGCCTATGGAGTACGAAAATGACCTAAATGTTCAACCAATGACACAAAATCACTTATTGGATGCACAATACTTGTTAAAAACCCTAATTGGATTAGAATAAGCCTAGGGAGGATAAAAATGACCTAAATGATCAACCAATGACACAAAATCACTTATTGGATGCACAAGATTGGTTATAAACCCTAATTGGATTAGAATAAGCCTAAGGACGACAAAAATGACCGAAATGTCCAATCAATGACACAAACGCACTTATTGGATGCACAACATAGGTTAAAAACCATAATTGGATTAGAATAACCCTAGGGAGGACGAAAATGACCTAAATGTTCAACCAATGACAGAAAATCACTTATTGGATCCACAAGATTGGTTAAAAACCCTAATTTGATTAAAATAAGCCTTGGGAGGACAAAAATGACCTAAATGTTCAATCAATGACACAAACGCATTTATTGGATGCACAAGATTGGATAAAAACCCTAATTGGATTAGAATAAGCCTAGGGAGGACGAAAATGACCTAAATGTTCAATCAATGACACAAAATCACTTATTGGATGCACAAGATTGGTTAAAAACCCTATTTGGATTAGAATAAGCCTATGGAGGACGAAAATGACCTAAATGTTCAACCAATGATACAAAATCACTTATTGGATGCACAATATTTGTTAAGAACCCTAATTGGATTAGAATAAGCCTAGGGAGGACGAAAATTAAATAAATGATCAACCAATGACACAAAATCACTTATTGGATGCACAAGATTGGTTAAAAACCCTAATTGGATTAGAATAAGCCTATGGAGGACGAAAATGACCTAAATGTTTAACCAATGACACAAAGTCACTTATTGGACCCACAAGATTAGTTAAAAACCCTAATTGGATTAGAATAAGCCTAGGAAGGACGAAAATGACCTAAATGTTCAACAAATGACACAAAATCACTTATTGGATGCACAAGATTGGTTATAAACCCTAATTGGATTAGAATAAGCCTAGGGAGGACAAAAATGACCGAAATGTTCAATCAATGACACAAAGCACTTATTGGATGCACAAGATAGGTTAAAAACCATAATTGGATTAGAATAACCCTAGGGAGGACGAAAATGACCTAAATGTTCAACCAATGACACAAAATCACTTATTGGATGCACAAGATTGGTTAAAAACCCTAATTGGATTAGAATAAGCCTATGGAAGACGAAAATGACCTAAATGTTCAATCAATTACACAAAATCACTTATTGGATGCACAATATTGGTTAAAAACCCTAATTGGATTAGAATAAGCCTATGGAGGACGAAAATGACCTAAATGTTCAACCAATGACACAAAATCACTTATTGGATGCAAAATATTTGTTAAAAACCCTAATTGGATTAGAATAAGCCTAGGGAGGACCAAAATGACCTAAATGATCAACCAATGACACAAAATCACTTATTGGATGCACAAGATTGGTTATAAACCCTAATTGGATTAGAATAAGCCTATGGAGAACGAAAATGACCTAAATTTTCAACCAATGACGCAAAGTCACTTATTGGACCCACAAGATTGGTTAAAAACCCTAATTGGATTAGAATAAGCCTAGGAAGCACGAAAATGACCTAAATGTTCAACCAATGACACAAAATCACTTATTTGATGCACAAGATTGGTTAAAAACCCTAATTGGATTAGAATAAGCCTATGGAAGACGAAAATGACCTAAATGTTCAATCAATTACACAAAATCACTTATTGGATGCACAATATTGGTTAAAAACCCTAATTGGATTAGAATAAGCCTATGGAGGACGAAAATGACCTAAATGTTCAACCAATGACACAAAATCACTTATTGGATGCAAAATATTTGTTAAAAACCCTAATTGGATTAGAATAAGCCTAGGGAGGACCAAAATGACCTAAATGATCAACCAATGACACAAAATCACTTATTGGATGCACAAGATTGGTTATAAACCCTAATTGGATTAGAATAAGCCTATGGAGAACGAAAATGACCTAAATGTTCAACCAATGACGCAAAGTCACTTATTGGACCCACAAGATTGGTTAAAAACCCTAATTGGATTAGAATAAGCCTAGGATGCACGAAAATGACCTAAATGTTCAACCAATGACACAAAATCACTTATTGGATGCACAAGATTGGTTAAAAACCCTAATTGGATTAGAATAAGCCTATGGAGTACGAAAATGACCTAAATGTTCAACCAATGACACAAAATCACTTATTGGATGCACAATACTTGTTAAAAACCCTAATTGGATTAGAATAAGCCTAGGGAGGATAAAAATGACCTAAATGATCAACCAATGACATAAAATCACTTATTGGATGCACAAGATTGGTTATAAACCCTAATTGGATTAGAATAAGCCTAAGGACGACAAAAATGACCGAAATGTCCAATCAATGACACAAACGCACTTATTGCATGCACAACATAGGTTAAAAACCATAATTGGATTAGAATAACCCTAGGGAGGACGAAAATGACCTAAATGTTCAACCAATGATACAAAATCACTTATTGGATTCACAAGATTGGTTAAAAACCCTAATTTGATTAAAATAAGCCTTGGGACGACGAAAATGACCTAAATGTTCAACCAATGACACAAAATCACTTATTGGATGCACAAGATTGGTTAAAAACCCTAATTGGATTAGAATAAGCCTATGGAGAACGAAAATGACCTAAATGTTCAACCAATGACGCAAAGTCACTTATTGGACCCACAAGATTGGTTAAAAACCCTAATTAGATAAGAATAAGCCTATGAAGCACGAAAATGACCTAAATGTTCAACAAATAACACAAAATCACTTATTCGATGCACAAGATTGGTTATAAACCCTAATTGGATTAGAATAAGCCTAGGGAGGACGAAAATGACCGAAATGTTCAACCAATGACACAAAAGCACTTATTGGATGCACAAGAATTGTTAAAAACCCTAGTTGGATTAGAATAAGTTTAGGGAAGACGAAAATGACCTAAATGTTCAATCAATGACACAAAATCACTTATTGGATGCACAAGATTGGTTAAAAACCCTAATTGGATTAGAATATGCCTATGGAGGACGAAAATGACCTAAATGTTCAACCAATGACACAAAATCACTTATTGGATGCACAAGATTGGTTAAAAACCCTATTTGGATTAGAATAAGCCTAGGGCGGTTGAAAATGACCCAAATGTTCAACCAATGACACAAAATCACTTATTGGATGCACAAGATTGGTTAAAAACCCTAATTGGATTAGAATAAGTCTAGGGAGGACGAAAATGACCTAAATGTTCAACCAATGACACAAAATCACTTATTGGATGCACAAGATTGGTAATAAACCCTAATTGGATTTGAATAAGCCTAGGGAGGACAAAAATGACCGAAATGTTCAATCAATGACACAAACGCACTTATTGGATGCACAAGATTGGTTAAAAACCCTAATTGGATTAGAATAAGTTTAGGGAAGACGAAAATGACCTAAATGTTCAATCAATGACACAAACGCACTTATTGGATGCACAAGATTGGTTAAAAACCCTAATTGGATTAGAATAAGTTTAGGGAAGACGAAAATGACCTAAATGTTCATTCAACGACACAAAATCACTTATTGGATGCACAAGATTGGTTCAAAACCCTAATTGGATTAGAATAAGCCTATGGAGGACGAAAATGACCTAAATGTTCAACCAATGACACAAAATCACTTATTGGATGCACAATATTTGTTAAAAACCCTAATTGGATTAGAATAAGCCTTGGGAGGACGAAAAAGACCTAAATGTTCTACTAATGACACAAAATCACTTATTGGATGCACAAGATTGGTTATAAACCCTAATTGGATTAGAATAAGCCTAGGGCGGTTGAAAATGACCCAAATGTTCAACCAATGACACAAAATCACTTATTGGATGCACAAGATTGGTTAAAAACCCTAATTGGATTAGAATAAGTCTAGGGAGGACGAAAATGACCTAAATGTTCAACCAATGACACAAAATCACTTATTGGATGCACAAGATTGGTTATAAACCCTAATTGGATTTGAATAAGCCTAGGGAGGACAAAAATGACCGAAATGTTCAATCAATGACACAAACGCACTTATTGGATGCACAAGATTGGTTAAAAACCCTAATTTGATTAAAATAAGCCTTGGGAGGACAAAAATGACCTAAATGTTCAATCAATGACACAAACGCATTTATTGGATGCACAAGATTGGATAAAAACCCTAATTGGATTAGAATAAGTCTAGGGAGGACGAAAATGACCTAAATGTTCAATCAATGACACAAAATCACTTATTGGATGCACAAGATTGGTTAAAAACCCTATTTGGATTAGAATAAGCCTATGGAGAACGAAAATGACCTAAATGTTCAACCAATGACGCAAAGTCACTTATTGGACCCACAAGGTTGGTTAAAAACCCTAATTGGATTAGAATAAGCCTAGGAAGCACGAAAATGACCTAAATGTTCAACCAATGACACAAAATCACTTATTGGATGCACAAGATTGGTTAAAAACCCTAATTGGATTAGAATAAGCCTATGGAGGACGAAAATGACCTAAATGTTCAACCAATGACACAAAATCACTTATTGGACCCACAAGATTAGTTAAAAACTCTAATTGGATTAGAATAAGCCTAGGAAGGACGAAAATGACCTAAATGTTCAACAAATGACACAAAATCACTTATTGGATGCACAAGATTGGTTATAAACCCTAATTGGATTAGAATAAGCCTAGGGAGGACACAAATGACCGAAATATTCAATCAATGACACAAAGCACTTATTGGATGCACAAGATAGGTTAAAAACCATAATTGGATTAGAATAACCCTAGGGAGGAGGAAAATAACCTAAATGTTCAACCAATGACACAATATCACTTATTGGATGCACAAGATTGGTTAAAAACCCTAATTGGATTAGAATAAGCCTTGGGAAGACGAAAATGACCTAAATGTTCAATCAATTACACAAAATCACTTATTGGATGCACAATATTGGTTAAAAACCCTAATTGGATTAGAATAAGCCTATGGAGGACGAAAATGACCTAAATGTTCAACCAATGACACAAAATCACTTATTGGATGCACAATATTTGTTAAAAACCCTAATTGGATTAGAATAAGCCTAGGGAGGACCAAAATGACCTAAATGATCAACCAATGACACAAAATCACTTATTGGATGCACAAGATTGGTTATAAACCCTAATTGGATTAGAATAAGCCTATGGAGAACGAAAATGACCTAAATGTTCAACCAATGACGCAAAGTCACTTATTGGACCCACAAGATTGGTTAAAAACCCTAATTGGATTAGAATAAGCCTAGGAAGCACGAAAATGACCTAAATGTTCAACCAATGACACAAAATCACTTATTGGATGCACAAGATTGGTTAAAAACCCTAATTGGATTAGAATAAGCCTATGGAGTACGAAAATGACCTAAATGTTCAACCAATGACACAAAATCACTTATTGGATGCACAATACTTGTTAAAAACCCTAATTGGATTAGAATAAGCCTAGGGAGGATAAAAATGACCTAAATGATCAACCAATGACACAAAATCACTTATTGGATGCACAAGATTGGTTATAAACCCTAATTGGATTAGAATAAGCCTAAGGACGACAAAAATGACCGAAATGTCCAATCAATGACACAAACGCACTTATTGGATGCACAACATAGGTTAAAAACCATAATTGGATTAGAATAACCCTAGGGAGGACGAAAATGACCTAAATGTTCAACCAATGACAGAAAATCACTTATTGGATCCACAAGATTGGTTAAAAACCCTAATTTGATTAAAATAAGCCTTGGGAGGACAAAAATGACCTAAATGTTCAATCAATGACACAAACGCATTTATTGGATGCACAAGATTGGATAAAAACCCTAATTGGATTAGAATAAGCCTAGGGAGGACGAAAATGACCTAAATGTTCAATCAATGACACAAAATCACTTATTGGATGCACAAGATTGGTTAAAAACCCTATTTGGATTAGAATAAGCCTATGGAGGACGAAAATGACCTAAATGTTCAACCAATGATACAAAATCACTTATTGGATGCACAATATTTGTTAAGAACCCTAATTGGATTAGAATAAGCCTAGGGAGGACGAAAATTAAATAAATGATCAACCAATGACACAAAATCACTTATTGGATGCACAAGATTGGTTAAAAACCCTAATTGGATTAGAATAAGCCTATGGAGGACGAAAATGGCCTAAATGTTTAACCAATGACGCAAAGTCACTTATTGGACCCACAAGATTAGTTAAAAACCCTAATTGGATTAGAATAAGCCTAGGAAGGACGAAAATGACCTAAATGTTCAACAAATGACACAAAATCACTTATTGGATGCACAAGATTGGTTATAAACCCTAATTGGATTAGAATAAGCCTAGGGAGGACAAAAATGACCGAAATGTTCAATCAATGACACAAACGCACTTATTGGATGCACAAGATAGGTTAAAAACCATAATTGGATTAGAATAACCCTAGGGAGGACGAAAATGACCTAAATGTTCAACCAATGACACAAAATCACTTATTGGATGCACAAGATTGGTTAAAAACCCTAATTGGATTAGAATAAGCCTAGGGAAGACGAAAATGACCTAAATGTTCAATCAATTACACAAAATCACTTATTGGATGCACAATATTGGTTAAAAACCCTAATTGGATTAGAATAAGCCTATGGAGGACGAAAATGACCTAAATGTTCAACCAATGACACAAAATCACTTATTGGATGCACAATATTTGTTAAAAACCCTAATTGGATTAGAATAAGCCTAGGGAGGACCAAAATGACCTAAATGATCAACCAATGACACAAAATCACTTATTGGATGCACAAGATTGGTTAAAAACCCTAATTGGATTAGAATAAGCCTAAGGAGGACAAAAATGACCGAAATGTCCAATCAATGACACAAACGCACTTATTGGTTGCACAAGATAGGTTAAAAACCCTAATTGGATTAGAATAACCCTAGGGAGGACGAAAATGACCTAAATGTTCAACCAATGACACAAAATCACTTATTGGATCCACAAGATTGGTTAAAAACCCTAATTTGATTAAAATAAGCCTTGGGAGGACAAAAATGACCTAAATGTTCAATCAATGACACAAACGCATTTATTGGAAGCACAAGATTGGATAAAAACCCTAATTGGATTAGAATAAGTCTAGGGAGGACGAAAATGACCTAAATGTTCAATCAATGACACAAAATCACTTATTGGATGCACAAGATTGGTTAAAAACCCTAATTGGATTAGAATAAGCCTATGGAGGACGAAAATGACCTAAATGTTCAATCAATGACACAAAATCACTTATTGGATGCACAAGATTGGTTAAAAACCCTATTTGGATTAGAATAAGCCTATGGAGGACGAAAATGACCTAAATGTTCAACCAATGATACAAAATCACTTATTGGATGCACAATATTTCTTAAGAACCCTAATTGGATTAGAATAAGCCTAGGGAGGACGAAAATTAAATAAATGATCAACCAATGACACAAAATCACTTATTGGATGCACAAGATTGGTTAAAAACCCTAATTGGATTAGAATAAGCCTATGGAGGACGAAAATGACCTAAATGTTTAACCAATGACGCAAAGTCACTTATTGGACCCACAAGATTAGTTAAAAACCCTAATTGGATTAGAATAAGCCTAGGAAGGACGAAAATGACCTAAATGTTCAACAAATGACACAAAATCACTTATTGGATGCACAAGATTGGTTAAAAACCCTATTTGGTTTAGAATAAGCCTATGGAGGACGAAAATGACCTAAATGTTCAACCAATGATACAAAATCACTTATTGGATGCACAATATTTGTTAAGAACCCTAATTGGATTAGAATAAGCCTAGGGAGGACGAAAATTAAATAAATGATCAACCAATGACACAAAATCACTTATTGGATGCACAAGATTGGTTAAAAACCCTAATTGGATTAGAATAAGCCTATGGAGGACGAAAATGACCTAAATGTTTAACCAATGACGCAAAGTCACTTATTGGACCCACAAGATTAGTTAAAAACTCTAATTGGATTAGAATAAGCCTAGGAAGGACGAAAATGACCTAAATGTTCAACAAATGACACAAAATCACTTATTGGATGCACAAGATTGGTTATAAACCCTAATTGGATTAGAATAAGCCTAGGGAGGACAAAAATGACCGAAATGTTCAATCAATGACACAAAGCACTTATTGGATGCACAAGATAGGTTAAAAACCATAATTGGATTAGAATAACCCTAGGGAGGACGAAAATGACCTAAATGTTCAACCAATGACACAAAATCACTTATTGGATGCACAAGATTGGTTAAAAACCCTAATTGGATTAGAATAAGCCTATGGAAGACGAAAATGACCTAAATGTTCAATCAATTACACAAAATCACTTATTGGATGCACAATATTGGTTAAAAACCCTAATTGGATTAGAATAAGCCTATGGAGGACGAAAATGACCTAAATGTTCAACCAATGACACAAAATCACTTATTGGATGCAAAATATTTGTTAAAAACCCTAATTGGATTAGAATAAGCCTAGGGAGGACCAAAATGACCTAAATGATCAACCAATGACACAAAATCACTTATTGGATGCACAAGATTGGTTATAAACCCTAATTGGATTAGAATAAGCCTATGGAGAACGAAAATGACCTAAATTTTCAACCAATGACGCAAAGTCACTTATTGGACCCACAAGATTGGTTAAAAACCCTAATTGGATTAGAATAAGCCTAGGAAGCACGAAAATGACCTAAATGTTCAACCAATGACACAAAATCACTTATTTGATGCACAAGATTGGTTAAAAACCCTAATTGGATTAGAATAAGCCTATGGAAGACGAAAATGACCTAAATGTTCAATCAATTACACAAAATCACTTATTGGATGCACAATATTGGTTAAAAACCCTAATTGGATTAGAATAAGCCTATGGAGGACGAAAATGACCTAAATGTTCAACCAATGACACAAAATCACTTATTGGATGCAAAATATTTGTTAAAAACCCTAATTGGATTAGAATAAGCCTAGGGAGGACCAAAATGACCTAAATGATCAACCAATGACACAAAATCACTTATTGGATTCACAAGATTGGTTATAAACCCTAATTGGATTAGAATAAGCCTATGGAGAACGAAAATGACCTAAATGTTCAACCAATGACGCAAAGTCACTTATTGGACCCACAAGATTGGTTAAAAACCCTAATTGGATTAGAATAAGCCTAGGAAGCACGAAAATGACCTAAATGTTCAACCAATGACACAAAATCACTTATTGGATGCACAAGATTGGTTAAAAACCCTAATTGGATTAGAATAAGCCTATGGAGGACGAAAATGACCTAAATGTTCAACCAATGACACAAAATCACTTATTGGACCCACAAGATTAGTTAAAAACTCTAATTGGATTAGAATAAGCCTAGGAAGGACGAAAATGACCTAAATGTTCAACAAATGACACAAAATCACTTATTGGATGCACAAGATTGGTTATAAACCCTAATTGGATTAGAATAAGCCTAGGGAGGACACAAATGACCGAAATATTCAATCAATGACACAAAGCACTTATTGGATGCACAAGATAGGTTAAAAACCATAATTGGATTAGAATAACCCTAGGGAGGAGGAAAATAACCTAAATGTTCAACCAATGACACAATATCACTTATTGGATGCACAAGATTGGTTAAAAACCCTAATTGGATTAGAATAAGCCTTGGGAAGACGAAAATGACCTAAATGTTCAATCAATTACACAAAATCACTTATTGGATGCACAATATTGGTTAAAAACCCTAATTGGATTAGAATAAGCCTATGGAGGACGAAAATGACCTAAATGTTCAACCAATGACACAAAATCACTTATTGGATGCACAATATTTGTTAAAAACCCTAATTGGATTAGAATAAGCCTAGGGAGGACCAAAATGACCTAAATGATCAACCAATGACACAAAATCACTTATTGGATGCACAAGATTGGTTATAAACCCTAATTGGATTAGAATAAGCCTAAGGAGGACAAAAATGACCGAAATGTCCAATCAATGACACAAACGCACTTATTGGATGCACAAGATAGGTTAAAAACCCTAATTGGATTAGAATAACCCTAGGGAGGACGAAAATGACCTAAATGTTCAACCAATGACACAAAATCACTTATTGGATCCACAAGATTGGTTAAAAACCCTAATTTGATTAAAATAAGCCTTGGGAGGACAAAAATGACCTAAATGTTCAATCAATGACACAAACGCATTTATTGGATGCACAAGATTGGATAAAAACCCTAATTGGATTAGAATAAGCCTAGGGAGGACGAAAATGACCTAAATGTTCAATCAATGACACAAAATCACTTATTGGATGCACAAGATTGGTTAAAAACCCTATTTGGATTAGAATAAGCCTATGGAGGACGAAAATGACCTAAATGTTCAACCAATGATACAAAATCACTTATTGGATGCACAATATTTGTTAAGAACCCTAATTGGATTAGAATAAGCCTAGGGAGGACGAAAATTAAATAAATGATCAACCAATGACACAAAATCACTTATTGGATGCACAAGATTGGTTAAAAACCCTAATTGGATTAGAATAAGCCTATGGAGGACGAAAATGGCCTAAATGTTTAACCAATGACGCAAAGTCACTTATTGGACCCACAAGATTAGTTAAAAACCCTAATTGGATTAGAATAAGCCTAGGAAGGACGAAAATGACCTAAATGTTCAACAAATGACACAAAATCACTTATTGGATGCACAAGATTGGTTATAAACCCTAATTGGATTAGAATAAGCCTAGGGAGGACAAAAATGACCGAAATGTTCAATCAATGACACAAACGCACTTATTGGATGCACAAGATAGGTTAAAAACCATAATTGGATTAGAATAACCCTAGGGAGGACGAAAATGACCTAAATGTTCAACCAATGACACAAAATCACTTATTGGATGCACAAGATTGGTTAAAAACCCTAATTGGATTAGAATAAGCCTAGGGAAGACGAAAATGACCTAAATGTTCAATCAATTACACAAAATCACTTATTGGATGCACAATATTGGTTAAAAACCCTAATTGGATTAGAATAAGCCTATGGAGGACGAAAATGATTTAAATGTTCAACCAATGACACAAAATCACTTATTGGATGCAAAATATTTGTTAAAAACCCTAATTGGATTAGAATAAGCCTAGGGAGGACCAAAATGACCTAAATGATCAACCAATGACACAAAATCACTTATTGGATGCACAAGATTGGTTATAAACCCTAATTGGATTAGAATAAGCCTAAGGAGGACAAAAATGACCGAAATGTCCAATCAATGACACAAACGCACTTATTGGTTGCACAAGATAGGTTAAAAACCCTAATTGGATTAGAATAACCCTAGGGAGGACGAAAATGACCTAAATGTTCAACCAATGACACAAAATCACTTATTGGATCCACAAGATTGGTTAAAAACCCTAATTTGATTAAAATAAGCCTTGGGAGGACAAAAATGACCTAAATGTTCAATCAATGACACAAACGCATTTATTGGAAGCACAAGATTGGATAAAAACCCTAATTGGATTAGAATAAGTCTAGGGAGGACGAAAATGACCTAAATGTTCAATCAATGACACAAAATCACTTATTGGATGCACAAGATTGGTTAAAAACCCTAATTGGATTAGAATAAGCCTATGGAGGACGAAAATGACCTAAATGTTCAATCAATGACACAAAATCACTTATTGGATGCACAAGATTGGTTAAAAACCCTATTTGGATTAGAATAAGTCTATGGAGGACGAAAATGACCTAAATGTTCAACCAATGATACAAAATCACTTATTGGATGCACAATATTTGTTAAGAACCCTAATTGGATTAGAATAAGCCTAGGGAGGACGAAAATTAAATAAATGATCAACCAATGACACAAAATCACTTATTGGATGCACAAGATTGGTTAAAAACCCTAATTGGATTAGAATAAGCCTATGGAGGACGAAAATGACCTAAATGTTTAACCAATGACGCAAAGTCACTTATTGGACCCACAAGATTAGTTAAAAACCCTAATTGGATTAGAATAAGCCTAGGAAGGACGAAAATGACCTAAATGTTCAACCAATGACACAAAATCACTTATTGGATGCACAAGATTGGTTATAAACCCTAATTGGATTAGAATAAGCCTAGGGAGGACAAAAATGACCGAAATGTTCAATCAATGACACAAAGCACTTATTGGATGCACAAGATAGGTTAAAAACCATAATTGGATTAGAATAACCCTAGGGAGGACGAAAATGACCTAAATGTTCAACCAATGACACAAAATCACTTATTGGATGCACAAGATTGGTTAAAAACCCTAATTGGATTAGAATAAGCCTATGGAAGACGAAAATGACCTAAATGTTCAATCAATTACACAAAATCACTTATTGGATGCACAATATTGGTTAAAAACCCTAATTGGATTAGAATAAGCCTATGGAGGACGAAAATGACCTAAATGTTCAACCAATGACACAAAATCACTTATTGGATGCAAAATATTTGTTAAAAACCCTAATTGGATTAGAATAAGCCTAGGGAGGACCAAAATGACCTAAATGATCAACCAATGACACAAAATCACTTATTGGATGCACAAGATTGGTTATAAACCCTAATTGGATTAGAATAAGCCTATGGAGAACGAAAATGACCTAAATTTTCAACCAATGACGCAAAGTCACTTATTGGACCCACAAGATTGGTTAAAAACCCTAATTGGATTAGAATAAGCCTAGGAAGCACGAAAATGACCTAAATGTTCAACCAATGACACAAAATCACTTATTTGATGCACAAGATTGGTTAAAAACCCTAATTGGATTAGAATAAGCCTATGGAAGACGAAAATGACCTAAATGTTCAATCAATTACACAAAATCACTTATTGGATGCACAATATTGGTTAAAAACCCTAATTGGATTAGAATAAGCCTATGGAGGACGAAAATGACCTAAATGTTCAACCAATGACACAAAATCACTTATTGGATGCACAATATTTGTTAAAAACCCTAATTGGATTAGAATAAGCCTAGGGAGGACGAAAAAGACCTAAATGTTCTACTAATGACACAAAATCACTTATTGGATGCACAAGATTGGTTAAAAACCCTAATTGGATTAGAATAAGCCTAGGGAGGACGAAAATGACCTAAATGATCAACAAATGACACAAAATCACTTATTGGATGCACAAGATTGGTTATAAACCCTAATTGGATTATAATAAGCTTAAGGAGGACAGAAATGACCGAAATGTCCAATCAATGACACAAACGCACTTATTGGATGCACAAGATAGGTTAAAAACCCTAATTGGATTAGAATAACCCTAGGGAGGACGAAAATGACCTAAATGTTCAACCAATGACACAAAATCACTTATTGGATGCACAAGATTGGTTAAAAACCCTAATTGGATTAGAATAAGCCTAGGGCGGACCAAAATGACCTAAATGATCAACCAATGACACAAAATCACTTATTGGATGCACAAGATTGGTTATAAACCCTAATTGGATTAGAATAAGCCTATGGAGAACGAAAATGACCTAAATGTTCAACCAATGACGCAAAGTCACTTATTGGACCCACAAGATTGGTTAAAAACCCTAATTGGATTAGAATAAGCCTAGGATGCACGAAAATGACCTAAATGTTCAACCAATGACACAAAATCACTTATTGGATGCACAAGATTGGTTAAAAACCCTAATTGGATTAGAATAAGCCTATGGAGTACGAAAATGACCTAAATGTTCAACCAATGACACAAAATCACTTATTGGATGCACAATACTTGTTAAAAACCCTAATTGGATTAGAATAAGCCTAGGGAGGATAAAAATGACCTAAATAATCAACCAATGGCATAAAATCACTTATTGGATGCACAAGATTGGTTATAAACCCTAATTGGATTAGAATAAGCCTAAGGACGACAAAAATGACCGAAATGTCCAATCAATGACACAAACGCCCTTATTGCATGCACAACATAGGTTAAAAACCATAATTGGATTAGAATAACCCTAGGGAGGACGAAAATGACCTAAATGTTCAACCAATGACACAAAATCACTTATTGGATTCACAAGATTGGTTAAAAACCCTAATTTGATTAAAATAAGCCTTGGGACGACGAAAATGACCTAAATGTTCAACCAATGACACAAAATCACTTATTGGATGCACAAGATTGGTTAAAAACCCTAATTGGATTAGAATAAGCCTATGGAGAACGAAAATGACCTAAATGTTCAACCAATGACGCAAAGTCACTTATTGGACCCACAAGATTGGTTAAAAACCCTAATTAGATAAGAATAAGCCTATGAAGCACGAAAATGACCTAAATGTTCAACAAATAACACAAAATCACTTATTCGATGCACAAGATTGGTTATAAACCCTAATTGGATTAGAATAAGCCTAGGGAGGACGAAAATGACCGAAATGTTCAACCAATGACACAAACGCACTTATTGGATGCACAAGAATTGTTAAAAACCCTAGTTGGATTAGAATAAGTTTAGGGAAGGTGAAAATGACCTAAATGTTCAATCAATGACACAAAATCACTTATTGGATGCACAAGATTGGTTAAAAACCCTAATTGGATTAGAATATGCCTATGGAGGACGAAAATGACCTAAATGTTCAACCAATGACACAAAATCACTTATTGGATGCACAAGTTTGGTTAAAAACCTTATTTGGATTAGAATAAGCCTAGGGCGGTTGAAAATGACCCAAATGTTCAACCAATGACACAAAATCACTTATTGGATGCACAAGATTGGTTAAAAACCCTAATTGGATTAGAATAAGTCTAGGGAGGACGAAAATGACCTAAATGTTCAATCAATGACACAGAATCACTTATTGGATGCACAAGATTGGTTAAAAACCCTATTTGGATTAGAATAAGCCTATGGAGGACGAAAATGACCTAAATGTTCAACCAATGATACAAAATCACTTATTGGATGCACAATATTTGTTAAGAACCCTAATTGGATTAGAATAAGCCTAGGGAGGACGAAAATTAAATAAATGATCAACCAATGACACAAAATCACTTATTGGATGCACAAGATTGGTTAAAAACCCTAATTGGATTAGAATAAGCCTATGGAGGACGAAAATGACCTAAATGTTGAACCAATGACGCAAAGTCACTTATTGGACCCACAAGATTAGTTAAAAACCCTAATTGGATTAGAATAAGCCTAGGAAGGACGAAAATGACCTAAATGTTCAACAAATGACACAAAATCACTTATTGGATGCACAAGATTGGTTATAAACCCTAATTGGATTAGAATAAGCCTAGGGAGGACAAAAATGACCGAAATGTTCAATCAATGACACAAAGCACTTATTGGATGCACAAGATAGGTTAAAAACCATAATTGGATTAGAATAACCCTAGGGAGGACGAAAATGACCTAAATGTTCAACCAATGACACAAAATCACTTATTGGATGCACAAGATTGGTTAAAAACCCTAATTGGATTAGAATAAGCCTATGGAAGACGAAAATGACCTAAATGTTCAATCAATTACACAAAATCACTTATTGGATGCACAATATTGGTTAAAAACCCTAATTGGATTAGAATAAGCCTATGGAGGACGAAAATGACCTAAATGTTCAACCAATGACACAAAATCACTTATTGGATGCAAAATATTTGTTAAAAACCCTAATTGGATTAGAATAAGCCTAGGGAGGACCAAAATGACCTAAATGATCAACCAATGACACAAAATCACTTATTGGATGCACAAGATTGGTTATAAACCCTAATTGGATTAGAATAAGCCTATGGAGAACGAAAATGACCTAAATTTTCAACCAATGACGCAAAGTCACTTATTGGACCCACAAGATTGGTTAAAAACCCTAATTGGATTAGAATAAGCCTAGGAAGCACGAAAATGACCTAAATGTTCAACCAATGACACAAAATCACTTATTTGATGCACAAGATTGGTTAAAAACCCTAATTGGATTAGAATAAGCCTATGGAAGACGAAAATGACCTAAATGTTCAATCAATTACACAAAATCACTTATTGGATGCACAATATTGGTTAAAAACCCTAATTGGATTAGAATAAGCCTATGGAGGACGAAAATGACCTAAATGTTCAACCAATGACACAAAATCACTTATTGGATGCACAATATTTGTTAAAAACCCTAATTGGATTAGAATAAGCCTAGGGAGGACCATAATGACCTAAATGATCAACCAATGACACAAAATCACTTATTGGATGCACAAGATTGGTTATAAACCCTAATTGGATTAGAATAAGCCTAAGGAGGACAAAAATGATCGAAATGTCCAATTAATGACACAAACGCACTTATTGGTTGCACAAGATAGGTTAAAAACCCTAATTGGATTAGAATAACCCTAGGGAGGACGAAAATGACCTAAATGTTCAACCAATGACACAAAATCACTTATTGGATGCACAAGATTGGTTAAAAACCCTAATTGGATTAGAATAAGCCTAGGGAAGACGAAAATGACCTAAATGTTCAATCAATTACACAAAATCACTTATTGGATGCACAATATTGGTTAAAAACCCTAATTGGATTAGAATAAGCCTATGGAGGACGAAAATGATTTAAATGTTCAACCAATGACACAAAATCACTTATTGGATGCAAAATATTTGTTAAAAACCCTAATTGGATTAGAATAAGCCTAGGGAGGACCAAAATGACCTAAATGATCAACCAATGACACAAAATCACTTATTGGATGCACAAGATTGGTTATAAACCCTAATTGGATTAGAATAAGCCTAAGGAGGACAAAAATGACCGAAATGTCCAATCAATGACACAAACGCACTTATTGGTTGCACAAGATAGGTTAAAAACCCTAATTGGATTAGAATAACCCTAGGGAGGACGAAAATGACCTAAATGTTCAACCAATGACACAAAATCACTTATTGGATGCACAAGATTGGTTAAAAACCCTAATTGGATTAGAATAAGCCTAGGGCGGACCAAAATGACCTAAATGATCAACCAATGACACAAAATCACTTATTGGATGCACAAGATTGGTTATAAACCCTAATTGGATTAGAATAAGCCTATGGAGAACGAAAATGACCTAAATGTTCAACCAATGACGCAAAGTCACTTATTGGACCCACAAGATTGGTTAAAAACCCTAATTGGATTAGAATAAGCCTAGGATGCACGAAAATGACCTAAATGTTCAACCAATGACACAAAATCACTTATTGGATGCACAAGATTGGTTAAAAACCCTAATTGGATTAGAATAAGCCTATGGAGTACGAAAATGACCTAAATGTTCAACCAATGACACAAAATCACTTATTGGATGCACAATACTTGTTAAAAACCCTAATTGGATTAGAATAAGCCTAGGGAGGATAAAAATGACCTAAATAATCAACCAATGGCATAAAATCACTTATTGGATGCACAAGATTGGTTATAAACCCTAATTGGATTAGAATAAGCCTAAGGACGACAAAAATGACCGAAATGTCCAATCAATGACACAAACGCCCTTATTGCATGCACAACATAGGTTAAAAACCATAATTGGATTAGAATAACCCTAGGGAGGACGAAAATGACCTAAATGTTCAACCAATGACACAAAATCACTTATTGGATTCACAAGATTGGTTAAAAACCCTAATTTGATTAAAATAAGCCTTGGGACGACGAAAATGACCTAAATGTTCAACCAATGACACAAAATCACTTATTGGATGCACAAGATTGGTTAAAAACCCTAATTGGATTAGAATAAGCCTATGGAGTACGAAAATGACCTAAATGTTCAACCAATGACACAAAATCACTTATTGGATGCACAATACTTGTTAAAAACCCTAATTGGATTAGAATAAGCCTAGGGAGGATAAAAATGACCTAAATGATCAACCAATGACATAAAATCACTTATTGGATGCACAAGATTGGTTATAAACCCTAATTGGATTAGAATAAGCCTAAGGACGACAAAAATGACCGAAATGTCCAATCAATGACACAAACGCACTTATTGCATGCACAACATAGGTTAAAAACCATAATTGGATTAGAATAACCCTAGGGAGGACGAAAATGACCTAAATGTTCAACCAATGACACAAAATCACTTATTGGATGCACAAGATTGGTTAAAAACCCTAATTGGATTAGAATAAGCCTATGGAGGACGAAAATGACCTAAATGTTCAACCAATGACGCAAAATCACTTATTGGATGCACAAGATAGGTTAAAAACCCTAATTGGATTAGAATAAGCCTAGGGAGGACGAAAATGACCTAAATGTTCAACAAATGACACAAAATCACTTATTGGATGCACAAGATTGGTTATAAACCCTAATTGGATTAGAATAAGCCTAGGGAGGACAAAAATGACCGAAATGTTCAATCAATGACACAAAGCACTTATTGGATGCACAAGATAGGTTAAAAACCATAATTGGATTAGAATAACCCTAGGGAGGACGAAAATGACCTAAATGTTCAACCAATGACACAAAATCACTTATTGGATGCACAAGATTGGTTAAAAACCCTAATTGGATTAGAATAACCCTAGGGAGGACGAAAATGACCTAAATGTTCAATCAATGACAGAAAATCACTTATTGGATGCACAAGATTGGTTAAAAACCCTAATTGGATTAGAATAAGCCTATGGAGGACGAAAATGACCTAAATGTTCAATCAATGACACAAAATCACTTATTGGATGCACAAGATTGGTTAAAAACCCTATTTGGATTAGAATAAGCCTATGGAGGACGAAAATGACCTAAATGTTCAACCAATGATACAAAATCACTTATTGGATGCACAATATTTGTTAAGAACCCTAATTGGATTAGAATAAGCCTAGGGAGGACGAAAATTAAATAAATGATCAACCAATGACACAAAATCACTTATTGGATGCACAAGATTAGTTAAAAACCCTAATTGGATTAGAATAAGCCTATGGAGGACGAAAAAGACCTAAATGTTTAACCAATGACGCAAAGTCACTTATTGGACCCACAAGATTAGTTAAAAACCCTAATTGGATTAGAATAAGCCTAGGAAGGACGAAAATGACCTAAATGTTCAACAAATGACACAAAATCACTTATTGGATGCACAAGATTGGTTATAAACCCTAATTGGATTAGAATAAGCCTAGGGAGGACAAAAATGACCGAAATGTTCAATCAATGACACAAAGCACTTATTGGATGCACAAGATAGGTTAAAAACCATAATTGGATTAGAATAACCCTAGGGAGGACGAAAATGACCTAAATGTTCAACCAATGACACAAAATCACTTATTGGATGCACAAGATTGGTTAAAAACCCTAGTTGGATTAGAATAAGCCTATGGAAGACGAAAATGACCTAAATGTTCAATCAATTACACAAAATCACTTATTGGATGCACAATATTGGTTAAAAACCCTAATTGGATTAGAATAAGCCTATGGAGGACGAAAATGACCTAAATGTTCAACCAATGACACAAAATCACTTATTGGATGCACAATATTGGTTAAAAACCCTAATTGGATTAGAATAAGCCTAGGGAGGACCAAAATGACCTAAATGATCAACCAATGACACAAAATCACTTATTGGATGCACAAGATTGGTTATAAACCCTAATTGGATTAGAATAAGCCTAAGGAGGACAAAAATGACCGAAATGTCCAATCAATGACACAAACGCACTTATTGGTTGCACAAGATAGGTTAAAAACCCTAATTGGATTAGAATAACCCTAGGGAGGACGAAAATGACCTAAATGTTCAACCAATGACACAAAATCACTTATTGGATCCACAAGATTGGTTAAAAACCCTAATTTGATTAAAATAAGCCTTGGGAGGACAAAAATGACCTAAATGTTCAATCAATGACACAAACGCATTTATTGGATGCACAAGATTGGATAAAAACCCTAATTGGATTAGAATAAGTCTAGGGAGGACGAAAATGACCTAAATGTTCAATCAATGACACAAAATCACTTATTGGATGCACAAGATTGGTTAAAAACCCTAATTGGATTAGAATAAGCCTATGGAGAATGAAAATGACCTAAATGTTCAATCAATGACACAAAATCACTTATTGGATGCACAAGATTGGTTAAAAACCCTATTTGGATTAGAATAAGTCTATGGAGGACGAAAATGACCTAAATGTTCAACCAATGATACAAAATCCATTATTGGATGCACAATATTTGTTAAGAACCCTAATTGGATTAGAATAAGCCTAGGGAGGACGAAAATTAAATAAATGATCAACCAATGACACAAAATCACTTATTGGATGCACAAGATTGGTTAAAAACCCTAATTGGATTAGAATAAGCCTATGGAGGACGAAAATGACCTAAATGTTTAACCAATGACGCAAAGTCACTTATTGGACCCACAAGATTAGTTAAAAACTCTAATTGGATTAGAATAAGCCTAGGAAGGACGAAAATGACCTAAATGTTCAACAAATGACACAAAATCACTTATTGGATGCACAAGATTGGTTATAAACCCTAATTGGATTAGAATAAGCCTAGGGAGGACAAAAATGACCGAAATGTTCAATCAATGACACAAAGCACTTATTGGATGCACAAGATAGGTTAAAAACCATAATTGGATTAGAATAACCCTAGGGAGGACGAAAATGACCTAAATGTTCAACCAATGACACAAAATCACTTATTGGATGCACAAGATTGGTTAAAAACCCTAATTGGATTAGAATAAGCCTATGGAAGACGAAAATGACCTAAATGTTCAATCAATTACACAAAATCACTTATTGGATGCACAATATTGGTTAAAAACCCTAATTGGATTAGAATAAGCCTATGGAGGACGAAAATGACCTAAATGTTCAACCAATGACACAAAATCACTTATTGGATGCAAAATATTTGTTAAAAACCCTAATTGGATTAGAATAAGCCTAGGGAGGACCAAAATGACCTAAATGATCAACCAATGACACAAAATCACTTATTGGATGCACAAGATTGGTTATAAACCCTAATTGGATTAGAATAAGCCTATGGAGAACGAAAATGACCTAAATTTTCAACCAATGACGCAAAGTCACTTATTGGACCCACAAGATTGGTTAAAAACCCTAATTGGATTAGAATAAGCCTAGGAAGCACGAAAATGACCTAAATGTTCAACCAATGACACAAAATCACTTATTGGATGCACAAGATTGGTTAAAAACCCTAATTGGATTAGAATAAGCCTATGGAGGACGAAAATGACCTAAATGTTCAACCAATGACACAAAATCACTTATTGGATGCAAAATATTTGTTAAAAACCCTAATTGGATTAGAATAAGCCTAGGGAGGACCAAAATGACCTAAATGATCAACCAATGACACAAAATCACTTATTGGATGCACAAGATTGGTTATAAACCCTAATTGGATTAGAATAAGCCTAGGGAGGACGAAAATGACCTAAATGTTCAACCAATGACACAAAATCACTTATTGGATGCACAAGATTGGTTAAAAACCCTAATTGGATTAGAATAAGCCTAGCGACGACGAAAATGACCTAAATGTGCAACCAAGAACACAAAATCACATATTGGATGCACAAGATTGGTTAAAAACCCTAATTGGATTAGAATAAGCCTAGGGAGGACGAAAATGACCTAAATGTTCAACCAATGACACAAAATGACACAAAATCACATATTGGGTGCACAAGATTGGTTAAAAACCCTAATTGGATTAGAATAAGCCTATTGAGGACGAAAATGACCTAAATGTTCAACCAATGACACAAAATCACTTATTGGATGCACAAGATTGGTTAAAAACCCTAATTGGATTAGAATAAGCCTATGGAGGACGAAAATGACCTAAATGTTCTACCAATGACACAAAATCACTTATTGGATGCACAAGATTGGTTAAAAACTCTAATTGTATTAGAATAAGCCTAGGGATGATGAAAATGACCTAAATGTTCAACCAATGACACAAAATCACCTATTGGATGCACAAGATTGGTTAAAAACCCTATTTGGATTAGAATAAGCCTAGAGAGGACGAAAATGACCTAAATTTGCAACCATTTACACAAAATAACATATTGGATGCACAAGATTGGTTAAAAACCCTAATTGGATTAGAATAAGCCTATGGAGGATGAAAATGACCTAAATGTTCAACCAATGACACAAAATCACTTATTGGATGCACAAGATTGGTTAAAAACCCTAATTGGATTAGAATAAGCCTAGGGAAGACGAAATTGACCTAAATGTTCAATCAATGACACAAAATCACTTATTGGATGCACAAGATTGGTTAAAAACCCTATTTGGATTAGAATAAGCCTATGGAGGACGAAAATGACCTAAATGTTCAACCAATGACACAAAATCACTTATTGGATGCACAATATTTGTTAAGAACCCTAATTGGATTAGAATAAGCCTAGGGAGGACGAAAATGAAATAAATGATCAACCAATGACACAAAATCACTTATTGGATGCACAAGATTGGTTAAAAACCCTAATTGGATTAGAATAAGCCTATGGAGGACGAAAATGACCTAAATGTTTAACCAATGACGCAAAGTCACTTATTGGACCCACAAGATTAGTTAAAAACCCTAATTGGATTAGAATAAGCCTAGGAAGGACGAAAATGACCTAAATGTTCAACAAATGACACAAAATCACTTATTGGATGCACAAGATTGGTTATAAACCCTAATTGGATTAGAATAAGCCTAGGGAGGACAAAAATGACCGAAATGTTCACTCAATGACACAAAGCACTTATTGGATGCACAAGATAGGTTAAAAACCATAATTGGATTAGAATAACCCTAGGGAGGACGAAAATGACCTAAATGTTCAACCAATGACACAAAATCACTTATTGGATGCACAAGATTGGTTAAAAACCCTAATTGGATTAGAATAAGCCTAGGGAAGACGAAAATGACCTAAATGTTCAATCAATTACACAAAATCACTTATTGGATGCACAATATTGGTTAAAAACCCTAATTGGATTAGAATAACCCTATGGAGGACGAAAATGACCTAAATGTTCAACCAATGACACAAAATCACTTATTGGATGCACAATATTTGTTAAAAACCCTAATTGGATTAGAATAAGCCTAGGGCAGACCAAAATAACCTAAATGATCAACCAATGACACAAAATCACTTATTGGATGCACAAGATTGGTTATAAACCCTAATTGGATTAGAATAAGCCTAAGGACGACAAAAATGACCGAAATGTCCAATCAATGACACAAACGCACTTATTGCATGCACAACATAGGTTAAAAACCATAATTGGATTAGAATAACCCTAGGGAGGACGAAAATGACCTAAATGTTCAACCAATGACACAAAATCACTTATTGGATCCACAAGATTGGTTAAAAACCCTAATTTGATTAAAATAAGCCTTGGGACGACGAAAATGACCTAAATGTTCAACCAATGACACAAAATCACTTATTGGATGCACAAGATTGGTTAAAAACCCTAATTGGATTAGAATAAGCCTATGGAGAAC
>JBBPBQ010000008.1:30403712-30429980 GCA_037974755.1 Cicer yamashitae | reverse complement strand
ACGAAAATGACCTAAATGTTCAACCAATGACACAAAATCACTTATTGGATGCACAAGATTGGTTAAAAACCCTAATTGGATTAGAATAAGCCTAGGGCGGACCAAAATGACCTAAATGATCAACCAATGACACAAAATCACTTATTGGATGCACAAGATTGGTTATAAACCCTAATTGGATTAGAATAAGCCTAAGGACGACAAAAATGACCGAAATGTCCAATCAATGACACAAACGCACTTATTGCATGCACAACATAGGTTAAAAACCATAATTGGATTAGAATAACCCTAGGGAGGACGAAAATGACCTAAATGTTCAACCAATGACACAAAATCACTTATTGGATCCACAAGATTGGTTAAAAACCCTAATTTGATTAAAATAAGCCTTGGGACGACGAAAATGACCTAAATGTTCAACCAATGACACAAAATCACTTATTGGATGCACAAGATTGGTTAAAAACCCTAATTGGATTAGAATAAGCCTATGGAGAACAAAAATGACCTAAATGTTCAACCAATGACGCAAAGTCACTTATTGGACCCACAAGATTGGTTAAAAACCCTAATTGGATTAGAATAAGCCTAGGATGCACGAAAATGACCTAAATGTTCAACCAATGACACAAAATCACTTATTGGATGCACAAGATTGGTTAAAAACCCTAATTGGATTAGAATAAGCCTATGGAGTACGAAAATGACCTAAATGTTCAACCAATGACACAAAATCACTTATTGGATGCACAATACTTGTTAAAAACCCTAATTGGATTAGAATAAGCCTAGGGAGGATAAAAATGACCTAAATGATCAACCAATGACATAAAATCACTTATTGGATGCACAAGATTGGTTATAAACCCTAATTGGATTAGAATAAGCCTAAGGACGACAAAAATGACCGAAATGTCCAATCAATGACACAAACGCACTTATTGCATGCACAACATAGGTTAAAAACCATAATTGGATTAGAATAACCCTAGGGAGGACGAAAATGACCTAAATGTTCAACCAATGACACAAAATCACTTATTGGATCCACAAGATTGGTTAAAAACCCTAATTTGATTAAAATAAGCCTTGGGATGACGAAAATGACCTAAATGTTCAACCAATGACACAAAGTCACTTATTGGACCCACAAGATTGGTTAAAAACCCTAATTGGATTAGAATAAGCCTAGGAAGGACGAAAATGACCTAAATGTTCAACAAATAACACAAAATCACTTATTCGATGCACAAGATTGGTTATAAACCCTAATTGGATTAGAATAAGCCTAGGGAGGACGAAAATGACCGAAATGTTCAACCAATGACACAAACGCACTTATTGGATGCACAAGAATTGTTAAAAACCCTAGTTGGATTAGAATAAGTTTAGGGAAGACGAAAATGACCTAAATGTTCAATCAATGACACAAAATCACTTATTGGATGCACAAGATTGGTTAAAAACCCTAATTGGATTAGAATATGCCTATGGAGGACGAAAATGACCTAAATGTTCAACCAATGACACAAAATCACTTATTGGATGCACAAGATTGGTTAAAAACCCTATTTGGATTAGAATAAGCCTAGGGCGGTTGAAAATGACCCAAATGTTCAACCAATGACACAAAATCACTTATTGGATGCACAAGATTGGTTAAAAACCCTAATTGGATTAGAATAAGCCTAGGGAGGACGAAAATGACCTAAATGTTCAACCAATGACACAAAATCACTTATTGGATGCACAAGATTGGTTATAAACCCTAATTGGATTTGAATAAGCCTAGGGAGGACAAAAATGACCGAAATGTTCAATCAATGACACAAACGCACTTATTGGATGCACAAGATTGGTTAAAAACCCTAATTGGATTAGAATAAGTTTAGGGAAGACGAAAATGACCTAAATGTTCAATCAATGACACAAACGCACTTATTGGATGCACAAGATTGGATAAAAACCCTAATTGGATTAGAATAAGTTTAGGGAAGACGAAAATGACCTAAATGTTCATTCAACGACACAAAATCACTTATTGGATGCACAAGATTGGTTCAAAACCCTAATTGGATTAGAATAAGCCTATGGAGGACGAAAATGACCTAAATGTTCAACCAATGACACAAAATCACTTATTGGATGCACAATATTTGTTAAAAACCCTAATTGGATTAGAATAAGCCTAAGGAGGACGAAAAAGACCTAAATGTTCTACTAATGACACAAAATCACTTATTGGATGCACAAGATTGGTTAAAAACCCTAATTGGATTAGAATAAGCCTAGGGAGGACGAAAATGACCTAAATGATCAACAAATGACACAAAATCACTTATTGGATGCACAAGATTGGTTATAAACCCTAATTGGATTATAATAAGCTTAAGGAGGACAGAAATGACCGAAATGTCCAATCAATGACACAAACGCACTTATTGGATGCACAAGATAGGTTAAAAACCCTAATTGGATTAGAATAACCCTAGGGAGGACGAAAATGACCTAAATGTTCAACCAATGACACAAAATCACTTATTGGATGCACAAGATTGGTTAAAAACCCTAATTGGATTAGAATAAGCCTAGGGCGGACCAAAATGACCTAAATGATCAACCAATGACACAAAATCACTTATTGGATGCACAAGATTGGTTATAAACCCTAATTGGATTAGAATAAGCCTATGGAGAACGAAAATGACCTAAATGTTCAACCAATGACGCAAAGTCACTTATTGGACCCACAAGATTGGTTAAAAACCCTAATTGGATTAGAATAAGCCTAGGATGCACGAAAATGACCTAAATGTTCAACCAATGACACAAAATCACTTATTGGATGCACAAGATTGGTTAAAAACCCTAATTGGATTAGAATAAGCCTATGGAGTACGAAAATGACCTAAATGTTCAACCAATGACACAAAATCACTTATTGGATGCACAATACTTGTTAAAAACCCTAATTGGATTAGAATAAGCCTAGGGAGGATAAAAATGACCTAAATAATCAACCAATGGCATAAAATCACTTATTGGATGCACAAGATTGGTTATAAACCCTAATTGGATTAGAATAAGCCTAAGGACGACAAAAATGACCGAAATGTCCAATCAATGACACAAACGCCCTTATTGCATGCACAACATAGGTTAAAAACCATAATTGGATTAGAATAACCCTAGGGAGGACGAAAATGACCTAAATGTTCAACCAATGACACAAAATCACTTATTGGATTCACAAGATTGGTTAAAAACCCTAATTTGATTAAAATAAGCCTTGGGACGACGAAAATGACCTAAATGTTCAACCAATGACACAAAATCACTTATTGGATGCACAAGATTGGTTAAAAACCCTAATTGGATTAGAATAAGCCTATGGAGAACGAAAATGACCTAAATGTTCAACCAATGACGCAAAGTCACTTATTGGACCCACAAGATTGGTTAAAAACCCTAATTAGATAAGAATAAGCCTATGAAGCACGAAAATGACCTAAATGTTCAACAAATAACACAAAATCACTTATTCGATGCACAAGATTGGTTATAAACCCTAATTGGATTAGAATAAGCCTAGGGAGGACGAAAATGACCGAAATGTTCAACCAATGACACAAACGCACTTATTGGATGCACAAGAATTGTTAAAAACCCTAGTTGGATTAGAATAAGTTTAGGGAAGACGAAAATGACCTAAATGTTCAATCAATGACACAAAATCACTTATTGGATGCACAAGATTGGTTAAAAACCCTAATTGGATTAGAATATGCCTATGGAGGACGAAAAATGACCTAAATGTTCAACCAATGACACAAAATCACTTATTGGATGCACAAGATTGGTTAAAAACCCTATTTGGATTAGAATAAGCCTAGGGCGGTTGAAAATGACCCAAATGTTCAACCAATGACACAAAATCACTTATTGGATGCACAAGATTGGTTAAAAACCCTAATTGGATTAGAATAAGTCTAGGGAGGACGAAAATGACCTAAATGTTCAACCAATGACACAAAATCACTTATTGGATGCACAAGATTGGTAATAAACCCTAATTGGATTTGAATAAGCCTAGGGAGGACAAAAATGACCGAAATGTTCAATCAATGACACAAACGCACTTATTGGATGCACAAGATTGGTTAAAAACCCTAATTGGATTAGAATAAGTTTAGGGAAGACGAAAATGACCTAAATGTTCAACCAATGACACAAAATCACTTATTGGATGCACAAGATTGGTTAAAAACCCTAATTGGATTAGAATAAGCCTATGGAGTACGAAAATGACCTAAATGTTCAACCAATGACACAAAATCACTTATTGGATGCACAATACTTGTTAAAAACCCTAATTGGATTAGAATAAGCCTAGGGAGGATAAAAATGACCTAAATGATCAACCAATGGCATAAAATCACTTATTGGATGCACAAGATTGGTTATAAACCCTAATTGGATTAGAATAAGCCTAAGGACGACAAAAATGACCGAAATGTCCAATCAATGACACAAACGCCCTTATTGCATGCACAACATAGGTTAAAAACCATAATTGGATTAGAATAACCCTAGGGAGGACGAAAATGACCTAAATGTTCAACCAATGACACAAAATCACTTATTGGATTCACAAGATTGGTTAAAAACCCTAATTTGATTAAAATAAGCCTAGGGACGACGAAAATGACCTAAATGTTCAACCAATGACACAAAATCACTTATTGGATGCACAAGATTGGTTAAAAACCCTAATTGGATTAGAATAAGCCTATGGAGAACGAAAATGACCTAAATGTTCAACCAATGACGCAAAGTCACTTATTGGACCCACAAGATTGGTTAAAAACCCTAATTAGATAAGAATAAGCCTATGAAGCACGAAAATGACCTAAATGTTCAACAAATAACACAAAATCACTTATTCGATGCACAAGATTGGTTATAAACCCTAATTGGATTAGAATAAGCCTAGGGAGGACGAAAATGACCGAAATGTTCAACCAATGACACAAACGCACTTATTGGATGCACAAGAATGGTTAAAAACCCTAGTTGGATTAGAATAAGTTTAGGGAAGACGAAAATGACCTAAATGTTCAATCAATGACACAAAATCACTTATTGGATGCACAAGATTGGTTAAAAACCCTAATTGGATTAGAATATGCCTATGGAGGACGAAAATGACCTAAATGTTCAACCAATGACACAAAATCACTTATTGGATGCACAAGATTGGTTAAAAACCCTATTTGGATTAGAATAAGCCTAGGGCGGTTGAAAATGACCCAAATGTTCAACCAATGACACAAAATCACTTATTGGATGCACAAGATTGGTTAAAAACCCTAATTGGATTAGAATAAGCCTAGGGAGGACGAAAATGACCTAAATGTTCAACCAATGACACAAAATCACTTATTGGATGCACAAGATTTGTTAAAAACCCTAATTGGATTAGAATAAGCCTAGGGAGGACGAAAATGACCTAAATGTTCAACCAATGACACAAAATCACTTATTGGATGCACAAGATTGGTTAAAAACCCTAATTGGATTAGAATAAGCCTAGGGCGGACCAAAATGACCTAAATGATCAACCAATGACACAAAATCACTTATTGGATGCACAAGATTGGTTATAAACCCTAATTGGATTAGAATAAGCCTATGGAGAACGAAAATGACCTAAATGTTCAACCAATGACGCAAAGTCACTTATTGGACCCACAAGATTGGTTAAAAACCCTAATTGGATTAGAATAAGCCTAGGAAGCACGAAAATGACCTAAATGTTCAACCAATGACACAAAATCACTTATTGGATGCACAAGATTGGTTAAAAACCCTAATTGGATTAGAATAAGCCTATGGAGTACGAAAATGACCTAAATGTTCAACCAATGACACAAAATCACTTATTGGATGCACAATACTTGTTAAAAACCCTAATTGGATTAGAATAAGCCTAGGGAGGATAAAAATGACCTAAATGATCAACCAATGACACAAAATCACTTATTGGATGCACAAGATTGGTTATAAACCCTAATTGGATTAGAATAAGCCTAAGGACGACAAAAATGACCGAAATGTCCAATCAATGACACAAACGCACTTATTGGATGCACAACATAGGTTAAAAACCATAATTGGATTAGAATAACCCTAGGGAGGACGAAAATGACCTAAATGTTCAACCAATGACACAAAATCACTTATTGGATCAACAAGATTGGTTAAAAACCCTAATTTGATTAAAATAAGCCTTGGGAGGACAAAAATGACCTAAATGTTCAATCAATGACACAAACGCATTTATTGGATGCACAAGATTGGATAAAAACCCTAATTGGATTAGAATAAGTCTAGGGAGGACGAAAATGACCTAAATGTTCAATCAATGACACAAAATCACTTATTGGATGCACAAGATTGGTTAAAAACCCTATTTGGATTAGAATAAGCCTATGGAGGACGAAAATGACCTAAATGTTCAACCAATGATACAAAATCACTTATTGGATGCACAATATTTCTTAAGAACCCTAATTGGATTAGAATAAGCCTAGGGAGGACGAAAATTAAATAAATGATCAACCAATGACACAAAATCACTTATTGGATGCACAAGATTGGTTAAAAACCCTAATTGGATTAGAATAAGCCTATGGAGGACGAAAATGACCTAAATGTTTAACCAATGACGCAAAGTCACTTATTGGACCCACAAGATTAGTTAAAAACCCTAATTGGATTAGAATAAGCCTAGGAAGGACGAAAATGACCTAAATGTTCAACAAATGATACAAAATCACTTATTGGATGCACAAGATTGGTTATAAACCCTAATTGGATTAGAATAAGCCTAGGGAGGACAAAAATGACCGAAATGTTCAATCAATGACACAAAGCACTTATTGGATGCACAAGATAGGTTAAAAACCATAATTGGATTAGAATAACCCTAGGGAGGACGAAAATGACCTAAATGTTCAACCAATGACACAAAATCACTTATTGGATGCACAAGATTGGTTAAAAACCCTAATTGGATTAGAATAAGCCTAGGGAAGACGAAAATGACCTAAATGTTCAATCAATTACACAAAATCACTTATTGGATGCACAATATTGGTTAAAAACCCTAATTGGATTAGAATAAGCCTATGGAGGACGAAAATGATTTAAATGTTCAACCAATGACACAAAATCACTTATTGGATGCAAAATATTTGTTAAAAACCCTAATTGGATTAGAATAAGCCTAGGGAGGACCAAAATGACCTAAATGATCAACCAATGACACAAAATCACTTATTGGATGCACAAGATTGGTTATAAACCCTAATTGGATTAGAATAAGCCTAAGGAGGACAAAAATGACCGAAATGTCCAATCAATGACACAAACGCACTTATTGGTTGCACAAGATAGGTTAAAAACCCTAATTGGATTAGAATAACCCTAGGGAGGACGAAAATGACCTAAATGTTCAACCAATGACACAAAATCACTTATTGGATGCACAAGATTGGTTAAAAACCCTAATTGGATTAGAATAAGCCTAGGGAGGACGAAAATGACCTAAATGATCAACCAATGACACAAAATCACTTATTGGATGCACAAGATTGGTTATAAACCCTAATTGGATTAGAATAAGCCTATGGAGAACGAAAATGACCTAAATGTTCAACCAATGACGCAAAGTCACTTATTGGACCCACAAGATTGGTTAAAAACCCTAATTGGATTAGAATAAGCCTAGGATGCACGAAAATGACCTAAATGTTCAACCAATGACACAAAATCACTTATTGGATGCACAAGATTGGTTAAAAACCCTAATTGGATTAGAATAAGCCTATGGAGTACGAAAATGACCTAAATGTTCAACCAATGACACAAAATCACTTATTGGATGCACAATACTTGTTAAAAACCCTAATTGGATTAGAATAAGCCTAGGGAGGATAAAAATGACCTAAATGATCAACCAATGACATAAAATCACTTATTGGATGCACAAGATTGGTTATAAACCCTAATTGGATTAGAATAAGCCTAAGGACGACAAAAATGACCGAAATGTCCAATCAATGACACAAACGCACTTATTGCATGCACAACATAGGTTAAAAACCATAATTGGATTAGAATAACCCTAGGGAGGACGAAAATGACCTAAATGTTCAACCAATGATACAAAATCACTTATTGGATTCACAAGATTGGTTAAAAACCCTAATTTGATTAAAATAAGCCTTGGGACGACGAAAATGACCTAAATGTTCAACCAATGACACAAAATCACTTATTGGATGCACAAGATTGGTTAAAAACCCTAATTGGATTAGAATAAGCCTATGGAGAACGAAAATGACCTAAATGTTCAACCAATGACGCAAAGTCACTTATTGGACCCACAAGATTGGTTAAAAACCCTAATTAGATAAGAATAAGCCTATGAAGCACGAAAATGACCTAAATGTTCAACAAATAACACAAAATCACTTATTCGATGCACAAGATTGGTTATAAACCCTAATTGGATTAGAATAAGCCTAGGGAGGACGAAAATGACCGAAATGTTCAACCAATGACACAAACGCACTTATTGGATGCACAAGAATTGTTAAAAACCCTAGTTGGATTAGAATAAGTTTAGGGAAGACGAAAATGACCTAAATGTTCAATCAATGACACAAAATCACTTATTGGATGCACAAGATTGGTTAAAAACCCTAATTGGATTAGAATATGCCTATGGAGGACGAAAAATGACCTAAATGTTCAACCAATGACACAAAATCACTTATTGGATGCACAAGATTGGTTAAAAACCCTATTTGGATTAGAATAAGCCTAGGGCGGTTGAAAATGACCCAAATGTTCAACCAATGACACAAAATCACTTATTGGATGCACAAGATTGGTTAAAAACCCTAATTGGATTAGAATAAGTCTAGGGAGGACGAAAATGACCTAAATGTTCAACCAATGACACAAAATCACTTATTGGATGCACAAGATTGGTTATAAACCCTAATTGGATTTGAATAAGCCTAGGGAGGACAAAAATGACCGAAATGTTCAATCAATGACACAAACGCACTTATTGGATGCACAAGATTGGTTAAAAACCCTAATTGGATTAGAATAAGTTTAGGGAAGACGAAAATGACCTAAATTTTCAATCAATGACACAAACGCACTTATTGGATGCACAAGATTGATTAAAAACCCTAATTGGATTAGAATAAGTTTAGGGAAGACGAAAATGACCTAAATGTTCAATCAACGACACAAAATCACTTATTGGATGCACAAGATTGGTTCAAAACCCTAATTGGATTAGAATAAGCCTATGGAGGACGAAAATGACCTAAATGTTCAACCAATGACACAAAATCACTTATTGGATGCACAATATTTGTTAAAAACCCTAATTGGATTAGAATAAGCCTAGGGAGGACGAAAAAGACCTAAATGTTCTACTAATGACACAAAATCACTTATTGGATGCACAAGATTGGTTATAAACCCTAATTGGATTAGAATAAGCCTAGGGAAGACAAAAATGACCGAAATGTTCAATCAATGACACAAACGCACTTATTGGATGCACAAGATTGGTTAAAAACCCTAATTGGATTAGAATAAGTTTAGGGAAGACGAAAATGACCTAAATGTTCAATCAATGACACAAAATCACTTATTGGATGCACAAGATTGGTTAAAAACCCTAATTGGATTAGAATATGCCTATGGAGGACGAAAATGACCTAAATGTTCAACCAATGACACAAAATCACTTATTGGATGCACAAGATTGGTTAAAAACCCTATTTGGATTAGAATAAGCCTAGGGCGGTTGAAAATGACCCAAATGTTCAACCAATGACACAAAATCACTTATTGGATGCACAAGATTGGTTAAAAACCCTAATTGGATTAGAATAAGTCTAGGGAGGACGAAAATGACCTAAATGTTCAATCAACGACACAAAATCACTTATTGGATGCACAAGATTGGTAATAAACCCTAATTGGATTTGAATAAGCCTATGGAGGACGAAAATGACCGAAATGTTCAATCAATGACACAAACGCACTTATTGGATGCACAAGATTGGTTAAAAACCCTAATTGGATTAGAATAAGTTTAGGGAAGACGAAAATGACCTAAATGTTCAATCAATGACACAAACGCACTTATTGGATGCACAAGATTGGTTAAAAACCCTAATTGGATTAGAATAAGCCTAGGGAAGACGAAAATGACCTAAATGTTCAATCAATTACACAAAATCACTTATTGGATGCACAATATTGGTTAAAAACCCTAATTGGATTAGAATAAGCCTATGGAGGACGAAAATGACCTAAATGTTCAACCAATGACACAAAATCACTTATTGGATGCACAATATTTGTTAAAAACCCTAATTGGATTAGAATAAGCCTAGGGAGGACGAAAAAGACCTAAATGTTCTACTAATGACACAAAATCACTTATTGGATGCACAAGATTGGTTATAAACCCTAATTGGATTAGAATAAGCCTAGGGAAGACAAAAATGACCGAAATGTTCAATCAATGACACAAACGCACTTATTGGATGCACAAGATTGATTAAAAACCCTAATTGGATTAGAATAAGTTTAGGGAAGACGAAAATGACCTAAATGTTCAATCAATGACACAAAATCACTTATTGGATGCACAAGATTGGTTCAAACCCTAATTGGATTAGAATAAGCCGATGGAGGACGAAAATGACCTAAATGTTTAACCAATGACACAAAATCACTTATCGGATGCACAAGATTGGTTAAAAACCCTAATTGGATTAGAATAAGCCTAGGGAGGATGAAAATGACCTAAATGATCAACAAATGACACAAAATCACTTATTGGATGCACAAGATTGGTTATAAACCCTAATTGGATTATAATAAGCTTAAGGAGGACAGAAATGACCGAAATGTCCAATCAATGACACAAACGCACTTATTGGATGCACAAGATAGGTTAAAAACCCTAATTGGATTAGAATAACCCTAGGGAGGACGAAAATGACCTAAATGTTCAACCAATGACACAAAATCACTTATTGGATGCACAAGATTGGTTAAAAACCCTAATTGGATTAGAATAAGCCTAGGGCGGACCAAAATGACCTAAATGATCAACCAATGACACAAAATCACTTATTGGATGCACAAGATTGGTTATAAACCCTAATTGGATTAGAATAAGCCTATGGAGAACGAAAATGACCTAAATGTTCAACCAATGACGCAAAGTCACTTATTGGACCCACAAGATTGGTTAAAAACCCTAATTGGATTAGAATAAGCCTAGGGAGGACGAAAATGACCTAAATGATCAACAAATGACACAAAATCACTTATTGGATGCACAAGATTGGTTATAAACCCTAATTGGATTATAATAAGCTTAAGGAGGACAGAAATGACCGAAATGTCCAATCAATGACACAAACGCACTTATTGGATGCACAAGATAGGTTAAAAACCCTAATTGGATTAGAATAACCCTAGGGAGGACGAAAATGACCTAAATGTTCAACCAATGACACAAAATCACTTATTGGATGCACAAGATTGGTTAAAAACCCTAATTGGATTAGAATAAGCCTATGGAGGACGAAAATGACCTAAATGTTCAACCAATGACACAAAATCACTTATTGGATGCAAAATATTTGTTAAAAACCCTAATTGGATTAGAATAAGCCTAGGGAGGACCAAAATGACCTAAATGATCAACCAATGACACAAAATCACTTATTGGATGCACAAGATTGGTTATAAACCCTAATTGGATTAGAATAAGCCTAAGGAGGACAAAAATGACCGAAATGTCCAATCAATGACACAAACGCACTTATTGGTTGCACAAGATAGGTTAAAAACCCTAATTGGATTAGAATAACCCTAGGGAGGACGAAAATGACCTAAATGTTCAACCAATGACACAAAATCACTTATTGGATCCACAAGATTGGTTAAAAACCCTAATTTGATTAAAATAAGCCTTGGGAGGACAAAAATGACCTAAATGTTCAATCAATGACACAAACGCATTTATTGGATGCACAAGATTGGATAAAAACCCTAATTGGATTAGAATAAGTCTAGGGAGGACGAAAATGACCTAAATGTTCAATCAATGACACAAAATCACTTATTGGATGCACAAGATTGGTTAAAAACCCTAATTGGATTAGAATAAGCCTATGGAGAATGAAAATGACCTAAATGTTCAATCAATGACACAAAATCACTTATTGGATGCACAAGATTGGTTAAAAACCCTATTTGGATTAGAATAAGTCTATGGAGGACGAAAATGACCTAAATGTTCAACCAATGATACAAAATCCATTATTGGATGCACAATATTTGTTAAGAACCCTAATTGGATTAGAATAAGCCTAGGGAGGACGAAAATTAAATAAATGATCAACCAATGACACAAAATCACTTATTGGATGCACAAGATTGGTTAAAAACCCTAATTGGATTAGAATAAGCCTATGGAGGACGAAAATGACCTAAATGTTTAACCAATGACGCAAAGTCACTTATTGGACCCACAAGATTAGTTAAAAACTCTAATTGGATTAGAATAAGCCTAGGAAGGACGAAAATGACCTAAATGTTCAACAAATGACACAAAATCACTTATTGGATGCACAAGATTGGTTATAAACCCTAATTGGATTAGAATAAGCCTAGGGAGGACACAAATGACCGAAATATTCAATCAATGACACAAAGCACTTATTGGATGCACAAGATAGGTTAAAAACCATAATTGGATTAGAATAACCCTAGGGAGGACGAAAATAACCTAAATGTTCAACCAATGACACAAAATCACTTATTGGATGCACAAGATTGGTTAAAAACCCTAATTGGATTAGAATAAGCCTAGGGAAGACGAAAATGACCTAAATGTTCAATCAATTACACAAAATCACTTATTGGATGCACAATATTGGTTAAAAACCCTAATTGGATTAGAATAAGCCTAGGGAGGACGAAAATGACCTAAATGTTCAACCAATGACACAAAATCACTTATTGGATGCACAAGATTGGTTAAAAACCCTAATTGGATTAGAATAAGCCTATGGAGTACGAAAATGACCTAAATGTTCAACCAATGACACAAAATCACTTATTGGATGCACAATACTTGTTAAAAACCCTAATTGGATTAGAATAAGCCTAGGGAGGATAAAAATGACCTAAATGATCAACCAATGACATAAAATCACTTATTGGATGCACAAGATTGGTTATAAACCCTAATTGGATTAGAATAAGCCTAAGGACGACAAAAATGACCGAAATGTCCAATCAATGACACAAACGCACTTATTGCATGCACAACATAGGTTAAAAACCATAATTGGATTAGAATAACCCTAGGGAGGACGAAAATGACCTAAATGTTCAACCAATGATACAAAATCACTTATTGGATTCACAAGATTGGTTAAAAACCCTAATTTGATTAAAATAAGCCTTGGGACGACGAAAATGACCTAAATGTTCAACCAATGACACAAAATCACTTATTGGATGCACAAGATTGGTTAAAAACCCTAATTGGATTAGAATAAGCCTATGGAGAACGAAAATGACCTAAATGTTCAACCAATGACGCAAAGTCACTTATTGGACCCACAAGATTGGTTAAAAACCCTAATTAGATAAGAATAAGCCTATGAAGCACGAAAATGACCTAAATGTTCAACAAATAACACAAAATCACTTATTCGATGCACAAGATTGGTTATAAACCCTAATTGGATTAGAATAAGCCTAGGGAGGACGAAAATGACCGAAATGTTCAACCAATGACACAAACGCACTTATTGGATGCACAAGAATTGTTAAAAACCCTAGTTGGATTAGAATAAGTTTAGGGAAGACGAAAATGACCTAAATGTTCAATCAATGACACAAAATCACTTATTGGATGCACAAGATTGGTTAAAAACCCTAATTGGATTAGAATATGCCTATGGAGGACGAAAAATGACCTAAATGTTCAACCAATGACACAAAATCACTTATTGGATGCACAAGATTGGTTAAAAACCCTATTTGGATTAGAATAAGCCTAGGGCGGTTGAAAATGACCCAAATGTTCAACCAATGACACAAAATCACTTATTGGATGCACAAGATTGGTTAAAAACCCTAATTGGATTAGAATAAGTCTAGGGAGGACGAAAATGACCTAAATGTTCAACCAATGACACAAAATCACTTATTGGATGCACAAGATTGGTAATAAACCCTAATTGGATTTGAATAAGCCTAGGGAGGACAAAAATGACCGAAATGTTCAATCAATGACACAAACGCACTTATTGGATGCACAAGATTGGTTAAAAACCCTAATTGGATTAGAATAAGTTTAGGGAAGACGAAAATGACCTAAATGTTCAATCAACGACACAAAATCACTTATTGGATGCACAAGATTGGTTCAACCCCCTAATTGGATTAGAATAAGCCTATGGAGGACGAAAATGACCTAAATGTTCAACCAATGACACAAAATCACTTATTGGATGCACAAGATTGGTTAAAAACCCTAATTGGATTAGAATAAGCCTAGGGCGGACCAAAATGACCTAAATGATCAACTAATGACACAAAATCACTTATTGGATGCACAAGATTGGTTATAAACCCTAATTGGATTAGAATAAGCCTATGGAGAACGAAAATGACCTAAATGTTCAACCAATGACGCAAAGTCACTTATTGGACCCACAAGATTGGTTAAAAACCCTAATTGGATTAGAATAAGCCTAGGAAGCACGAAAATGACCTAAATGTTCAACCAATGACACAAAATCACTTATTTGATGCACAAGATTGGTTAAAAACCCTAATTGGATTAGAATAAGCCTATGGAAGACGAAAATGACCTAAATGTTCAATCAATTACACAAAATCACTTATTGGATGCACAATATTGGTTAAAAACCCTAATTGGATTAGAATAAGCCTATGGAGGACGAAAATGACCTAAATGTTCAACCAATGACACAAAATCACTTATTGGATGCACAAGATTGGTTATAAACCCTAATTGGATTAGAATAAGCCTAGGGAAGACAAAAATGACCGAAATGTTCAATCAATGACACAAACGCACTTATTGGATGCACAAGATTGATTAAAAACCCTAATTGGATTAGAATAAGTTTAGGGAAGACGAAAATGACCTAAATGTTCAATCAATGACACAAAATCACTTATTGGATGCACAAGATTGGTTCAAACCCTAATTGGATTAGAATAAGCCGATGGAGGACGAAAATGACCTAAATGTTTAACCAATGACACAAAATCACTTATCGGATGCACAAGATTGGTTAAAAACCCTAATTGGATTAGAATAAGCCTAGGGACGACGAAAATGACCTAAATGTTCAACCAATGACACAAAATCACTTATTGGATGCACAAGATTGGTTAAAAACCCAAATTGGATTAGAATAAGCCTATGGAGAACGAAAATGACCTAAATGTTCAACCAATGACGCAAAGTCACTTATTGGACCCACAAGATTGGTTAAAAACCCTAATTAGATAAGAATAAGCCTATGAAGCACGAAAATGACCTAAATGTTCAACAAATAACACAAAATCACTTATTCGATGCACAAGATTGGTTATAAACCCTAATTGGATTAGAATAAGCCTAGGGAGGACGAAAATGACCGAAATGTTCAACCAATGACACAAACGCACTTATTGGATGCACAAGAATTGTTAAAAACCCTAGTTGGATTAGAATAAGTTTAGGGAAGACGAAAATGACCTAAATGTTCAATCAATGACACAAAATCACTTATTGGATGCACAAGATTGGTTAAAAACCCTAATTGGATTAGAATAAGCCTATGGAGGACGAAAATGACCTAAATGTTCAACCAATGACACAAAATCACTTATTGGATGCACAAGATTGGTTAAAAACCCTAATTGGATTAGAATAAGCCTATGGAGGACGAAAATGACCTAAATGTTCAACCAATGACACAAAATCACTTATTGGATGCAAAATATTTGTTAAAAACCCTAATTGGATTAGAATAAGCCTAGGGAGGACCAAAATGACCTAAATGATCAACCAATGACACAAAATCACTTATTGGATGCACAAGATTGGTTATAAACCCTAATTGGATTAGAATAAGCCTAAGGAGGACAAAAATGACCGAAATGTCCAATCAATGACACAAACGCACTTATTGGTTGCACAAGATAGGTTAAAAACCCTAATTGGATTAGAATAACCCTAGGGAGGACGAAAATGACCTAAATGTTCAACCAATGACACAAAATCACTTATTGGATCCACAAGATTGGTTAAAAACCCTAATTTGATTAAAATAAGCCTTGGGAGGACAAAAATGACCTAAATGTTCAATCAATGACACAAACGCATTTATTGGATGCACAAGATTGGATAAAAACCCTAATTGGATTAGAATAAGTCTAGGGAGGACGAAAATGACCTAAATGTTCAATCAATGACACAAAATCACTTATTGGATGCACAAGATTGGTTAAAAACCCTAATTGGATTAGAATAAGCCTATGGAGAATGAAAATGACCTAAATGTTCAATCAATGACACAAAATCACTTATTGGATGCACAAGATTGGTTAAAAACCCTATTTGGATTAGAATAAGTCTATGGAGGACGAAAATGACCTAAATGTTCAACCAATGATACAAAATCCATTATTGGATGCACAATATTTGTTAAGAACCCTAATTGGATTAGAATAAGCCTAGGGAGGACGAAAATTAAATAAATGATCAACCAATGACACAAAATCACTTATTGGATGCACAAGATTGGTTAAAAACCCTAATTGGATTAGAATAAGCCTATGGAGGACGAAAATGACCTAAATGTTTAACCAATGACGCAAAGTCACTTATTGGACCCACAAGATTAGTTAAAAACTCTAATTGGATTAGAATAAGCCTAGGAAGGACGAAAATGACCTAAATGTTCAACAAATGACACAAAATCACTTATTGGATGCACAAGATTGGTTATAAACCCTAATTGGATTAGAATAAGCCTAGGGAGGACAAAAATGACCGAAATGTTCAATCAATGACACAAAGCACTTATTGGATGCACAAGATAGGTTAAAAACCATAATTGGATTAGAATAACCCTAGGGAGGACGAAAATGACCTAAATGTTCAACCAATGACACAAAATCACTTATTGGATGCACAAGATTGGTTAAAAACCCTAATTGGATTAGAATAAGCCTATGGAAGACGAAAATGACCTAAATGTTCAATCAATTACACAAAATCACTTATTGGATGCACAATATTGGTTAAAAACCCTAATTGGATTAGAATAAGCCTATGGAGGACGAAAATGACCTAAATGTTCAACCAATGACACAAAATCACTTATTGGATGCAAAATATTTGTTAAAAACCCTAATTGGATTAGAATAAGCCTAGGGAGGACCAAAATGACCTAAATGATCAACCAATGACACAAAATCACTTATTGGATGCACAAGATTGGTTATAAACCCTAATTGGATTAGAATAAGCCTATGGAGAACGAAAATGACCTAAATTTTCAACCAATGACGCAAAGTCACTTATTGGACCCACAAGATTGGTTAAAAACCCTAATTGGATTAGAATAAGCCTAGGAAGCACGAAAATGACCTAAATGTTCAACCAATGACACAAAATCACTTATTGGATGCACAAGATTGGTTAAAAACCCTAATTGGATTAGAATAAGCCTATGGAGGACGAAAATGACCTAAATGTTCAACCAATGACACAAAATCACTTATTGGATGCACAAGATAGGTTAAAAACCCTAATTGGATTAGAATAAGCCTAGGGAGGACGAAAATGACCTAAATGTTCAACAAATGACACAAAATCACTTATTGGATGCACAAGATTGGTTAAAAACCCTAATTGGATTAGAATAAGCCTAGGGAGGACGAAAATGACCTAAATGTTCAACCAATGACACAAAATCACTTATTGGATGCACAAGATTGGTTAAAAACCCTATTTGGATTAGAATAAGCCTAGGGCGGTTGAAAATGACCCAAATGTTCAACCAATGACACAAAATCACTTATTGGATGCACAAGATTGGTTAAAAACCCTAATTGGATTAGAATAAGTCTAGGGAGGACGAAAATGACCTAAATGTTCAACCAATGACACAAAATCACTTATTGGATGCACAAGATTGGTTATAAACCCTAATTGGATTTGAATAAGCCTAGGGAGGACAAAAATGACCGAAATGTTCAATCAATGACACAAACGCACTTATTGGATGCACAAGATTGGTTAAAAACCCTAATTGGATTAGAATAAGTTTAGGGAAGACGAAAATGACCTAAATGTTCAATCAATGACACAAACGCACTTATTGGATGCACAAGATTGGTTAAAAACCCTAATTGGATTAGAATAAGTTTAGGGAAGACGAAAATGACCTAAATGTTCATTCAACGACACAAAATCACTTATTGGATGCACAAGATTGGTTCAAAACCCTAATTGGATTAGAATAAGCCTATGGAGGACGAAAATGACCTAAATGTTCAACCAATGACACAAAATCACTTATTGGATGCACAATATTTGTTAAAAACCCTAATTGGATTAGAATAAGCCTAAGGAGGACGAAAAAGACCTAAATGTTCTACTAATGACACAAAATCACTTATCGGATGCACAAGATTGGTTAAAAACCCTAATTGGATTAGAATAAGCCTAGGGAGGACGAAAATGACCTAAATGATCAACAAATGACACAAAATCACTTATTGGATGCACAAGATTGGTTATAAACCCTAATTGGATTATAATAAGCTTAAGGAGGACAGAAATGACCGAAATGTCCAATCAATGACACAAACGCACTTATTGGATGCACAAGATAGGTTAAAAACCCTAATTGGATTAGAATAACCCTAGGGAGGACGAAAATGACCTAAATGTTCAACCAATGACACAAAATCACTTATTGGATGCACAAGATTGGTTAAAAACCCTAATTGGATTAGAATAAGCCTAGGGCGGACCAAAATGACCTAAATGATCAACCAATGACACAAAATCACTTATTGGATGCACAAGATTGGTTATAAACCCTAATTGGATTAGAATAAGCCTATGGAGAACGAAAATGACCTAAATGTTCAACCAATGACGCAAAGTCACTTATTGGACCCACAAGATTGGTTAAAAACCCTAATTGGATTAGAATAAGCCTAGGATGCACGAAAATGACCTAAATGTTCAACCAATGACACAAAATCACTTATTGGATGCACAAGATTGGTTAAAAACCCTAATTGGATTAGAATAAGCCTATGGAGTACGAAAATGACCTAAATGTTCAACCAATGACACAAAATCACTTATTGGATGCACAATACTTGTTAAAAACCCTAATTGGATTAGAATAAGCCTAGGGAGGATAAAAATGACCTAAATAATCAACCAATGGCATAAAATCACTTATTGGATGCACAAGATTGGTTATAAACCCTAATTGGATTAGAATAAGCCTAAGGACGACAAAAATGACCGAAATGTCCAATCAATGACACAAACGCCCTTATTGCATGCACAACATAGGTTAAAAACCATAATTGGATTAGAATAACCCTAGGGAGGACGAAAATGACCTAAATGTTCAACCAATGACACAAAATCACTTATTGGATTCACAAGATTGGTTAAAAACCCTAATTTGATTAAAATAAGCCTTGGGACGACGAAAATGACCTAAATGTTCAACCAATGACACAAAATCACTTATTGGATGCACAAGATTGGTTAAAAACCCTAATTGGATTAGAATAAGCCTATGGAGTACGAAAATGACCTAAATGTTCAACCAATGACACAAAATCACTTATTGGATGCACAATACTTGTTAAAAACCCTAATTGGATTAGAATAAGCCTAGGGAGGATAAAAATGACCTAAATGATCAACCAATGACATAAAATCACTTATTGGATGCACAAGATTGGTTATAAACCCTAATTGGATTAGAATAAGCCTAAGGACGACAAAAATGACCGAAATGTCCAATCAATGACACAAACGCACTTATTGCATGCACAACATAGGTTAAAAACCATAATTGGATTAGAATAACCCTAGGGAGGACGAAAATGACCTAAATGTTCAACCAATGACACAAAATCACTTATTGGATCCACAAGATTGGTTAAAAACCCTAATTTGATTAAAATAAGCCTTGGGACGACGAAAATGACCTAAATGTTCAACCAATGACACAAAGTCACTTATTGGACCCACAAGATTGGTTAAAAACCCTAATTGGATTAGAATAAGCCTAGGAAGGACGAAAATGACCTAAATGTTCAACAAATAACACAAAATCACTTATTCGATGCACAAGATTGGTTATAAACCCTAATTGGATTAGAATAAGCCTAGGGAGGACGAAAATGACCGAAATGTTCAACCAATGACACAAACGCACTTATTGGATGCACAAGAATTGTTAAAAACCCTAGTTGGATTAGAATAAGTTTAGGGAAGACGAAAATGACCTAAATGTTCAATCAATGACACAAAATCACTTATTGGATGCACAAGATTGGTTAAAAACCCTAATTGGATTAGAATATGCCTATGGAGGACGAAAATGACCTAAATGTTCAACCAATGACACAAAATCACTTATTGGATGCACAAGATTGGTTAAAAACCTTATTTGGATTAGAATAAGCCTAGGGCGGTTGAAAATGACCCAAATGTTCAACCAATGACACAAAATCACTTATTGGATGCACAAGATTGGTTAAAAACCCTAATTGGATTAGAATAAGTCTAGGGAGGACGAAAATGACCTAAATGTTCAATCAACGACACAAAATCACTTATTGGATGCACAAGATTGGTAATAAACCCTAATTGGATTTGAATAAGCCTATGGAGGACGAAAATGACCGAAATGTTCAATCAATGACACAAACGCACTTATTGGATGCACAAGATTGGTTAAAAACCCTAATTGGATTAGAATAAGTTTAGGGAAGACGAAAATGACCTAAATGTTCAATCAATGACACAAACGCACTTATTGGATGCACAAGATTGGTTAAAAACCCTAATTGGATTAGAATAAGTTTAGGGAAGACGAAAATGACCTAAATGTTCATTCAACGACACAAAATCACTTATTGGATGCACAAGATTGGTTAAAAACCCTAATTGGATTAGAATAAGCCTATGGAGGACGAAAATGACCTAAATGTTCAACCAATGACACAAAATCACTTATTGGATGCACAATATTTGTTAAAAACCCTAATTGGATTAGAATAAGCCTAGGGAGGACCAAAATGACCTAAATGATCAACCAATGACACAAAATCACTTATTGGATGCACAAGATTGGTTATAAACCCTAATTGGATTAGAATAAGCCTAAGGAGGACAAAAATGACCGAAATGTCCAATCAATGACACAAACGCACTTATTGGATGCACAAGATAGGTTAAAAACCCTAATTGGATTAGAATAACCCTAGGGAGGACGAAAATGACCTAAATGTTCAACCAATGACACAAAATCACTTATTGGATCCACAAGATTGGTTAAAAACCCTAATTTGATTAAAATAAGCCTTGGGAGGACAAAAATGACCTAAATGTTCAATCAATGACACAAACGCATTTATTGGATGCACAAGATTGGATAAAAACCCTAATTGGATTAGAATAAGTCTAGGGAGGACGAAAATGACCTAAATGTTCAATCAATGACACAAAATCACTTATTGGATGCACAAGATTGGTTAAAAACCCTAATTGGATTAGAATAAGCCTATGGAGAATGAAAATGACCTAAATGTTCAATCAATGACACAAAATCACTTATTGGATGCACAAGATTGGTTAAAAACCCTATTTGGATTAGAATAAGTCTATGGAGGACGAAAATGACCTAAATGTTCAACCAATGATACAAAATCCATTATTGGATGCACAATATTTGTTAAGAACCCTAATTGGATTAGAATAAGCCTAGGGAGGACGAAAATTAAATAAATGATCAACCAATGACACAAAATCACTTATTGGATGCACAAGATTGGTTAAAAACCCTAATTGGATTAGAATAAGCCTATGGAGGACGAAAATGACCTAAATGTTTAACCAATGACGCAAAGTCACTTATTGGACCCACAAGATTAGTTAAAAACTCTAATTGGATTAGAATAAGCCTAGGAAGGACGAAAATGACCTAAATGTTCAACAAATGACACAAAATCACTTATTGGATGCACAAGATTGGTTATAAACCCTAATTGGATTAGAATAAGCCTAGGGAGGACAAAAATGACCGAAATATTCAATCAATGACACAAAGCACTTATTGGATGCACAAGATAGGTTAAAAACCATAATTGGATTAGAATAACCCTAGGGAGAACGAAAATGACCTAAATGTTCAACCAATGACACAAAATCACTTATCGGATGCACAAGATTGGTTAAAAACCCTAATTGGATTAGAATAACCCTAGGGAAGACGAAAATGACCTAAATGTTCAATCAATTACACAAAATCACTTATTGGATGCACAATATTGGTTAAAAACCCTAATTGGATTAGAATAAGCCTATGGAGGATGAAAATGACCTAAATGTTCAACCAATGACACAAAATCACTTATTGGATGCACAAGATTGGTTATAAACCCTAATTGGATTAGAATAAGCCTAAGGAGGACAAAAATGACCGAAATGTCCAATCAATGACACAAACGCACTTATTGGTTGCACAAGATAGGTTAAAAACCCTAATTGGATTAGAATAACCCTAGGGAGGACGAAAATGACCTAAATGTTCAACCAATGACACAAAATCACTTATTGGATCCACAAGATTGGTTAAAAACCCTAATTTGATTAAAATAAGCCTTGGGAGGACAAAAATGACCTAAATGTTCAATCAATGACACAAACGCATTTATTGGAAGCACAAGATTGGATAAAAACCCTAATTGGATTAGAATAAGTCTAGGGAGGACGAAAATGACCTAAATGTTCAATCAATGACACAAAATCACTTATTGGATGCACAAGATTGGTTAAAAACCCTAATTGGATTAGAATAAGCCTATGGAGGACGAAAATGACCTAAATGTTCAACCAATGACACAAAATCACTTATTGGATGCACAAGATTGGTTAAAATCCCCAATTGGATATGAATAAGCCTAGGGAGGACAAAAGTGACCCAAATGTTCAACCAATGACACAAAATCACTTATTGGATGCACAAGATTGGTTAAAAACTCTAATTGGATTAGAATAAGCCTAGGGAAGATGAAAATGACCGAAATGTTAATCGAATGAGACAAACGCACTTATTGGATGCACAAGACTGGTTAAAAACCCTAATTGGATTAGAATAAGCCTAGGGATGACGAAAATGACCTAAATGTTCAACCAATGACACAAAATCACTTATTGGATGCACAAGATTGGTTAAAAACCCTAATTGGATTAGAATAAGCCTAGGGAGGACGAAAATGACCTAAATGTTCAACCAATGACACAAAATCACTTATTGGATGCACAAGATTGGTTATAAACCCTAATTGGATTTGAATAAGCCTAGGGAGGACAAAAATGACCGAAATGTTCAATCAATGACACAAACGCACTTATTGGATGCACAAGATTGGTTAAAAACCCTAATTGGATTAGAATAAGTTTAGGGAAGACGAAAATGACCTAAATGTTCAATCAATGACACAAACGCACTTATTGGATGCACAAGATTGGTTAAAAACCCTAATTGGATTAGAATAAGTTTAGGGAAGACGAAAATGACCTAAATGTTCATTCAACGACACAAAATCACTTATTGGATGCACAAGATTGGTTCAAAACCCTAATTGGATTAGAATAAGCCTATGGAGGACGAAAATGACCTAAATGTTCAACCAATGACACAAAATCACTTATTGGATGCACAATATTTGTTAAAAACCCTAATTGGATTAGAATAAGCCTAAGGAGGACGAAAAAGACCTAAATGTTCTACTAATGACACAAAATCACTTATCGGATGCACAAGATTGGTTAAAAACCCTAATTGGATTAGAATAAGCCTAGGGAGGACGAAAATGACCTAAATGATCAACAAATGACACAAAATCACTTATTGGATGCACAAGATTGGTTATAAACCCTAATTGGATTATAATAAGCTTAAGGAGGACAGAAATGACCGAAATGTCCAATCAATGACACAAACGCACTTATTGGATGCACAAGATAGGTTAAAAACCCTAATTGGATTAGAATAACCCTAGGGAGGACGAAAATGACCTAAATGTTCAACCAATGACACAAAATCACTTATTGGATGCACAAGATTGGTTAAAAACCCTAATTGGATTAGAATAAGCCTAGGGCGGACCAAAATGACCTAAATGATCAACCAATGACACAAAATCACTTATTGGATGCACAAGATTGGTTATAAACCCTAATTGGATTAGAATAAGCCTATGGAGAACGAAAATGACCTAAATGTTCAACCAATGACGCAAAGTCACTTATTGGACCCACAAGATTGGTTAAAAACCCTAATTGGATTAGAATAAGCCTAGGATGCACGAAAATGACCTAAATGTTCAACCAATGACACAAAATCACTTATTGGATGCACAAGATTGGTTAAAAACCCTAATTGGATTAGAATAAGCCTATGGAGTACGAAAATGACCTAAATGTTCAACCAATGACACAAAATCACTTATTGGATGCACAATACTTGTTAAAAACCCTAATTGGATTAGAATAAGCCTAGGGAGGATAAAAATGACCTAAATAATCAACCAATGGCATAAAATCACTTATTGGATGCACAAGATTGGTTATAAACCCTAATTGGATTAGAATAAGCCTAAGGACGACAAAAATGACCGAAATGTCCAATCAATGACACAAACGCCCTTATTGCATGCACAACATAGGTTAAAAACCATAATTGGATTAGAATAACCCTAGGGAGGACGAAAATGACCTAAATGTTCAACCAATGACACAAAATCACTTATTGGATTCACAAGATTGGTTAAAAACCCTAATTTGATTAAAATAAGCCTTGGGACGACGAAAATGACCTAAATGTTCAACCAATGACACAAAATCACTTATTGGATGCACAAGATTGGTTAAAAACCCTAATTGGATTAGAATAAGCCTATGGAGTACGAAAATGACCTAAATGTTCAACCAATGACACAAAATCACTTATTGGATGCACAATACTTGTTAAAAACCCTAATTGGATTAGAATAAGCCTAGGGAGGATAAAAATGACCTAAATGATCAACCAATGACATAAAATCACTTATTGGATGCACAAGATTGGTTATAAACCCTAATTGGATTAGAATAAGCCTAAGGACGACAAAAATGACCGAAATGTCCAATCAATGACACAAACGCACTTATTGCATGCACAACATAGGTTAAAAACCATAATTGGATTAGAATAACCCTAGGGAGGACGAAAATGACCTAAATGTTCAACCAATGACACAAAATCACTTATTGGATCCACAAGATTGGTTAAAAACCCTAATTTGATTAAAATATGCCTTGGGACGACGAAAATGACCTAAATGTTCAACCAATGACACAAAGTCACTTATTGGACCCACAAGATTGGTTAAAAACCCTAATTGGATTAGAATAAGCCTAGGAAGGACGAAAATGACCTAAATGTTCAACAAATAACACAAAATCACTTATTCGATGCACAAGATTGGTTATAAACCCTAATTGGATTAGAATAAGCCTAGGGAGGACGAAAATGACCGAAATGTTCAACCAATGACACAAACGCACTTATTGGATGCACAAGAATTGTTAAAAACCCTAGTTGGATTAGAATAAGTTTAGGGAAGACGAAAATGACCTAAATGTTCAATCAATGACACAAAATCACTTATTGGATGCACAAGATTGGTTAAAAACCCTAATTGGATTAGAATATGCCTATGGAGGACGAAAATGACCTAAATGTTCAACCAATGACACAAAATCACTTATTGGATGCACAAGATTGGTTAAAAACC
>JBBPBQ010000008.1:30371952-30386875 GCA_037974755.1 Cicer yamashitae | reverse complement strand
AGGCTTATTCTAATCCAATTAGGGTTTTTAACCAATCTTGTGCATCCAATATGTGATTTTGTGTCATCTTGTGTCATTGGTTGAACATTATGTCATTTTCGTCCTCCATAGGCTTATTCTAATCCAATTAGGGTTTTTAACCAATCTTGTGCATCCAATAGGTGATTTTGTGTCATTTTGTGTCATTGGTTGAACATTTCGTTCATTTTCGTCCTCCCTAGGCTTATTCTAATCCAATTAGGGTTTTTAACCAATCTTCTGCAACCAATATGTGATTTTGTGTCATTGGTTGAACATTTAGGTCATTTTCGTCCTACCTAGGCTTATTCTAATCCAATTAGGGTTTTTAACCAATCTTGTGCATCCAATATGTGATTTTGTGTCATTTTGTGTCATTGGTTGAACATTTAGGTCATTTTCGTCCTCCCTAGGCTTATTCTAATCCAATTAGGGTTTTTAACCAATCTTGTGCATCCAATATGTCATTTTGTGTCATTGGTAGAACATTTAGGTCATTTTCGTCCTCCCTAGGCTTATTCTAATCCAATTAGGGTTTTTAACCAATCTTGTGCATCCAATATGTGATTTTGTGTCATTTTGTGTCATTGGTTGAACATTTAGGTCATTTTCGTCCTCCCTAGGCTTATTCTAATCCAATTAGAGTTTTTAACCAATCTTGTGCATCCAATACGTGATTTTGTGTCATTTGTTGAACATTTAGGTCATTTTCGTCATCGCTATGCTTATTCTAATCCAATTAGGGTTTTTAACCAATCTTGTGCATCCAATATGTGATTTTGTGTCATTTTGTGTCATTGGTTGAACATTTAGGTCATTTTCGTCCTCCCTAGGCTTATTCTAATCCAATTAGGGTTTTTAACCAATCTTGTGCATCCAATATGTGATTTTGTGTCATTTTGTGTCATTGGTTGAACATTTAGGATATTTTCGTCCACTTTAGGCTTATTCTAATCCAATTAGGGTTTTTAACCAATCTTGTGCATCCAATATGTGATTTTGTGTCATTGGTTGAACATTTAGGTCATTTTCGTCCTCCCTAGGCTTATTCTAATCCAATTAGGGTTTTTAACCAATCTTGTGCATCCAATATGTGATTTTGTGTCATTGGTTGAACACTTAGGTCATTTTCGTCCTCCCTAGGCTTATTCTAATCCAATTAGGGTTTTAAACCAATCTTGTGCATCCAATATGTGATTTTGTTTCATTTTGTGTCGTTGGTTGAACATATAGATCATTTTCGTCCTCCATAGGCTTATTCTAATCCAATTAGGGTTTTTAACCAATCTTGTGCATCCAATATGTGATTTTCTGTCATTTTGTGTCATTGGTTGAACATTTAGGTCATTTTCGTCCTCCCTAGGCTTATTCTAATCCAATTAGGGTTTTTAACCAATCTTGTGCATCCAATATGTGATTTTGTGTCATTGGTTGAACATTTAGGTCATTTTCGTCCTCCCTAGGCTTATTCACATCCAATTAGGGTTTTTAACCAATCTTGTGCATCCAATATGTGATTTTGTGTCATTTTGGGTCATTGGTTGAACATTTAGGTCATTTTCATCTTCCCTAGGCTTATTCTAACCCAATTAGGGTTTTTAACCAATCTTGTGCATCCAATATGTGATTTTGTGTCATTTTGTGTCATTGGTTGAACATTTAGGTCTTTTCGTCCTCCCTAGGCTTATTATAATCCAATTAGGGTTTTTAACCAATCTTGTGCATCCAATATGTGATTTTGTGTCATTGGTTGAACATTTAGGTCATTTTCGTCCTCCCTAGGCTTATTCTAATCCAATTAGGGTTTTTAACCAATCTTGTGCATCCAATATGTGATTTTTTGTCATTGGTTGAATATTTAGGTCATTTTTGTCCTCCCTAGGCTTATTCTAATCCAATTAGGGTTTTTAACCAATCTTGTGCATCCAATATGTGATTTTGTGTCATTGGTTGAACATTTAGGTCATTTTCGTCCTCCCTAGGCTTATTCTAATCCAATTAGGGTTTTTAACCAATCTTGTGCATCCAATATGTGATTTTGTGTCATTGGTTGAACATTTAGGTCATTTTCGTCCTCCCTAGGCTTATTCTAATCCAATTAGGGTTTTTAACCAATCTTGTGCATCCAATATGTGATTTTGTGTCATCGGTTGAATATTTAGGTCATTTTTGTCCTCCCTAGGCTTATTCTAATCCAATTAGGGTTTTTAACCAATCTTGTGCATCCAATATGTGATTTTGTGTCATTGGTTGAACATTTAGGTCATTTTCGTCCTCCCTAGGCTTATTCTAATCCAATTAGGGTTTTTAACCAATCTTGTGCATCCAATATGTGATTTTGTGTCATTGGTTGAACATTTAGGTCATTTTCGTCCTCCCTAGGCTTATTCTAATCCAATTAGGGTTTTTAACCAATCTTGTGCATCCAATATGTGATTTTGTGTCATTTTGTGTCATTGCTTGAACATTTAGGTCATTTTCGCCCTCCCTAAGCTTATTCTAATCCAATTAGGGTTTTTAACCAATCTTGTGCATCCAATATGTGATTTTGTGTCATTGGTTGAACATTTAGGTCATTTTCGTCCTCCCTAGGCTTATTCTAATCCAATTAGGGTTTTTAACCAATCTTGTGCATCCAATATGTGATTTTGTGTCATTTTGTGTCATTGGTTGAACATTTAGGTCATTTTCGTCCTCCCTAGACTTATTCTAATCCAATTATGGTTTTTAACCAATCATGTGCATCCAATATGTGATTTTGTGTCATTTTGTGTTATTGGTTGATCATTTAGGTCATTTTCGTCCTCCCTAGGCTTATTCTAATCCAATTAGGGTTTTTAACCAATCTTGTGCATCCAATATGTGATTTTGTGTCATTGGTTGAACTTTTAGGTCAATTTCGTCCTCCCTAGGCTTATTCTAATCCAATTAGGGTTTTTAACCAATCTTGTGCATCCAATATGTGATTTTGTGTCATTGGTTGAACATTTAGGTCATTTTCGTCCTCCCTAGGCTTATTCTAATCCAATTAGGGTTTTTAACCAATCTTGTGCATCCAATATGTGATTTTGGGTCATTGGTTGAACATTTAGGTCATTTTCGTCCTCCCTAGGCTTATTCTAAACCAGTTAGGGTTTTTAACCAATCTTGTGTATCCAATATGTGTTTTTGTGTCAATTTGTGTCATTGGATGAACATTTAGGTCATCTTCGTCCTCCCTAGGCTTATTCTAATCAAATTAGGGTTTTTAACCAATCTTGTGCATCCAATATGTGATTTTGTGTCATTGGTTGAACATTTTGGTCATTTTCGTCCTCCCTAGGCTTATTCTAATCCAATTAGGGTTTTTAACCAATCTTGTGCATCCAATATTTGATTTTGTGTCATTGGTTGAACATTTAGGTCATTTTCGTCCTCCCTAGGCTTATTCTAATCCAATTAGTGTTTTTAACCAATCTTGTGCATCCAATATGTGATTTTCTGTCATTTTGTGTCATTGGTTGAACATTTAGGTCATTTTCGTCCTCCCTAGTCTTATTCTAATCCAATTAGGGTTTTTAACCAATCTTGTGCATCCAATATGTGATTTTGTGTCATCTTGTGTCATTGGTTGAACATTATGTCATTTTCTTCCTCCCTAGGCTTATTCTTATCCAATTAGGATTTTTAACCAATCTTGTGCATCCAATATGTGATTTTGTGTCATTGGTTGAACATTTAGGTCATTTTCGTCCTCCCTAGGCTTATTCTAATCCAATTAGGGTTTTTAACCAATCTTGTGCATCCAATATGTGATTTTGTGTCATTTTGTGTCATTGGTTGAACATTTAGGTCATTTTCGTCCTCCCTAGGCTTATTCTAATCCAATTAGGGTTTTTAATCAATCTTGTGCATCCAATATGTGATTTTGTGTAATTTTGTGTCATCGATTGAACATTTAGGTCATTTTCGTCCTTCCTAGGCTTATTCTAATCCAATTTGGGTTTTTTACCAATCTTGTGCATCCAATATGTGATTTTGTGTCATTGGTTGAACAGTTAGGTCATTTTCGTCCTCTCTAGACTTATTCTAATCCAATTAGGGTTTTTAACCAATCTTGTGCATCCAATATGTAATTTTGTGTCATTTTGTGTCATTGGTTGAAGATTTAGGTCATTTTCGTCCTCCCTAGGCTTATTCTTATCCAATTAAGGTTTTTAACCAATCTTGTGCATCCAATATGTGATTTTGTGTATTTTGTGTCATTGGTTGAACATATAGGTCATTTTCGTCCTCCATAGGCTTATTCTAATCCAATTAGGGTTTTTAACTAATCTTGTGCATCCAATATGTGATTTTGTGCCATTGGTTGTACATTTAGGTCATTTTCGTCCTCCCTAGGCTTATTCTAATCCAATTAGGGTTTTTAACCAATCTTGTGCATCCAATATGTGATTTTGTGTCATTGGTTGAACATTTTGGTCATTTTCGTCCTCCCTAGGCTTATTCTAATCCAATTAGGGTTTCTAACCAATCTTGTGCATCCAATATGTGATTTTGTGTCATTTTGTTCCATTGGTTGAACATTTAGGTGATTTTCGTCCTCCCTAGGCTTATACTAATCAAATTAGGGTTTTTAACCAATCTTGTGCATGCAATATGTGAATTTGGGTCATTTTGTGTCATTGGTTGAACATTTAGGTCATTTTCGTCCTCCCCAGGCTTATTCTAATCCAATTAGGGTTTTTAACCAATCTTCTACATCCAATATGTGATTTTGTGTCATTGGTTGAACATTTAGGTCATTTTCGTCCTCCCTAGGCTTATTCTAATCCAATTAGGGTTTTTAACCAATCTTGTGCATCCAATATGTGATTTTGTGTCATTGGTTGAACATTTAGGTCACTTTCGTCCTCCCTAGGCTTATTCTAATCCAATTCGGGTTTTTAACCAATCTTGTGCATCCAATATGTGATTTTGTGTCATTGGTTGAACATTTAGGTCATTTTCGTCCTCCCTAGGCTTATTCTAATCCAATTAGGGTTTTAATCCAATCTTGTGCATCCAATATGTGATTTTGTGTCATTAGTTGAGCATATAGGTCATTTTCGTCCTCCCTAAGCTTATTCTAACCCAATTAGGGTTTTTAACCAATCTTGTGCATCCAATATGTGATTTTGTGTCATTGGTTGAACATTTAGGTCATTTTCGTCCTCCCTAGGCTTATTCTAATCCAATTAGGGTTTTTAACCAATCTTGTGCATCCAATATGTGATTTTGTGTCATTGGTTGAACATTTAGGTCACTTTCGTCCTCCCTAGGCTTATTCTAATCCAATTAGGGTTTTTAACCAATCTAGTGCATCCAATATGTGATTTTGTGTCATTTTGTGTCATTGGTTGAACATTTAGGTCATTTTCGTCCTCCCTTGGCTTATTCTAAACCAATTAGGGTTTTTAACCAATCTTGTGCATCCAATATGTGGTTTTGTGTCATTTTGTGTCATTGGTTGAACATTTAGGTCATATTCGTCCTCTCTAGGCTTATTCTAATCCAATTAGGGTTTTTCACCAATCTTGTGCACCCAATATGTCATTTTGTGTCATTGGTTGAACATTTAGGTCATTTTCGTCCTCCCTAGGCTTATTCTAATCCAATTAGGGTTTTTAACCAATCTTGTGCATCCAATATGTGATTTTGTGTCATTGGTTGAACATTTAGGTCATTTTCGTCCTCCCTAGGCTTATTATAATCCAATTAGTGTTTTTAACCAATCTTGTGCATCCAATATGTGATTTTGTGTCATTGGTTGAACATTTAGGTCATCTTCGTCCTCCTAGGCATATTCTAATCCAATTAGGGTTTTTAACCAATCTTGTGCATCCAATATGTGATTTTGTGTCATTTTTTGTCATTGGTTGAACATTTAGGTCATTTTCGTCCTCCCTAGGCTAATTCTAATCCAATTAGGGTTTTTAACCAATCTTGTGCATCCAATATGTGATTTTGTGTCATTTTTTGTCATTGGTTGAACATTTAGGTCATTTTCGTCCTCGGTAGGCTAATTCTAATCCAATTAGGGTTTTTAACCAATCTTGTGCATCCAATATGTGATTTTGTGTCATTTTGTGTCATTGGTTGAACATTTAGGTCATTTTCGTCCTCCCTAGGCTTATTCTAATCCAATTAGGGTTTTTAACCAATCTTGGGTATCCAATATGTGATTTTGTGTCATTGGTTGAACATTTAGGTCATTTTCGTCCTCCATAGGCTTATTCTAATCCAATTACGGTTTTTAACCAATCTTGTGCATCCAATATGTGATTTTGTGTCATTGGTTGAACATTTAGGTCATTTTCGTCCTCCCTAGGCTTATTCTAATCCAATTAGGGTTTTTAACCAATCTTGTGCATCCAATATGTGATTTTGTGTCATTGGTTTAACATTTAGGTCATTTTCGTCCTCTCTAGACTTATTCTAATCCAATTAGGGTTTTTAACCAATCTTGTGCATCCAATATGTAATTTTGTGTCATTGGTTGAACATTTAGGTCATTTTCGTCCTCCATAGGCTTATTCTAATCCAATTAGGGTTTTTAACCAATGTTGTGCATCCAATATGTGATTTTGTTTCATTGGTTGAACATTTAGGTCATTTTCGTCCTTCCTAGGCTTATTCTAATCCAATTAGGGTTTTTAACCAATCTTGTGCATCCAATATGTGATTTTGTGATTGGTTGAACATTTAGGTCATTTTCGTCCTCCCTAGGCTTATTCTAATCCAATTAGGGTTTTTAACCAATCTTGTCCATCCAATATGTGATTTTGTGTCATTTTGTGTCATTGGTTGAACATTTAGGTCATTTTCATCCTCCCTAGGCTTATTCTAATCCAATTAGGGTTTTTAACCAATCTTGTGCATCCAATATGTGATTTTTTGTCATTGGTTGAACATTTAGGTCATTTTCGTCCTCCCTAGGCTTATTCTAATCCAATTAGGGTTTTTAACCACTCTTTTGCATATAATAATTGATTTTGTGTCATTGGTAATCCAATTAGGTCATTTTTGTCCTCCCTAGGCTTATTCTAATCCAATTAGGGTTTTTAACCAATCTTGTGCATCCAATATGTGATTTTGTGTCATTTTGTGTCATTGGTTGAACATTTAGGTCATTTTCGTCCTCCCTAGGCTTATTCTAATCCAATTAGGGTTTTTAACCAATCTTGTGCATCCAATATGTGATTTTGTGTCATTTTGTGTCATTGGTTGAACATTTAGGTCATTTTCGTCCTCCCTAGGCTTATTCTAATCCAATTAAGGTTTTTAACCAATCTTGTGCATCCAATATGTGATTTTGTGTCATTGGTTGAACATTTAGGTCATTATCGTCCTCCCTAGGCTTAATCTAATCCAATTAGGGTTTTTAACCAATCTTGTGCATCCAATATGTCATTTAGTGTCATTGGTTGAACATTTAGGTCATTTTCGTCCTCCCTTGGGTTATTCTTATCCAATTATGGTTTTTAACAAATCTTGTGCATCCAATATGTGATTTTGTGTCATTTTGTATCATTGGTTGAACATTTAGGTCATTTTCGTCCTCCCTAGGCTTATTCTAATCCAATTAGGGTTTTTAACCAATCTTGTGCATCCAATATGTGATTTTGTGTCATTTTGTGTCATTGGTTGAACATTTAGGTCATTTTCGTCCTCCCTAGGCTTATTCTAATCCAATTAGGGTTTTTAACCAACATTGTGCATCGAATATGTGAGTTTGTGTCATTTTGTGTCATTTTCGTCCTCCCTAGGCTTATTCTAATCCAATAAGGGTTTTTAACCAATCTTGTGCATCCAATATGTGATTTTGTGTCATTGGTTGAACATTTAGGTCATTTTCGTCCTCCCTAGGCTTATTCTAATCCAATTAGGGTTTTTAACCAATCTTGTGCATCCAATATGTGATTTAGTGTCATTGGTTGTACATTTAGGTCATTTTCGTCCTCCCTAGGCTTATTCTAATCCAATTAGGGTTTTTAACCAATCTTGTGCATCCAATATGTGATTTTGTGTCATTGGTTGAACATTTAGGTCATTTTCGTCCTCCTTAGGCTTATTCTAATCCAAATAGGGTTTTTAACCAATCTTGGGCATCCAATATGTGATTTTGTGTCATTGGTTTAACATTTAGGTCATTTTCGTCCTCCCAAGGCTTATTCTAATCCAATTAGGGTTTTTAACCAATCTTGTGCATCCAATATGTGATTTTGTGATTGGTTGAACATTTAGGTTATTTTCGTCCTCCCTAGGCTTATTCTAATCCAATAAGGGTTTTTAACCAATCATGTGTATCCAATATGTGATTTTGTGTCATTTTGTGTCATCGGTTGAACATTCAGGTAATTTTCGTCCTCCCTAGGCTTATTCTAATCCAATTAGGGTTTTTAACCAATCTTGTGCATCCAATATGTGATTTTGTGTCATTGGTTGAACATTTAGGTCAAATTCGTCCTCCCAAGGCTTATTCTAATCCAATTAGGGTTTTTAACCAATCTTGTGCATCCAATATGTAATTTTGTATCATTTTGTGTCATTGGTTGAACATTTAGGTCATTTTCGTCCTCCCTAGGCTTATTCTAATCCAATTAGGGTTTTTAACCAATCTTGTGCATCCAATATGTGATTTTGTGTCATTGGTTGAACACTTAGGTCATTTTCGTCCTCCCTAGGCTTATTCTAATGCAATTAGGATTTTTAATCAATCTTGTGCATCCAATATGTGATTTTGTGTCATTTTGTGTCATTCATTGAAAATTTAGGTCATTTTCGTCCTCCCTAGGCTTATTCTAATCCAATTAGGGTTTTTAACCAATCTTGGGCATCCAATATGTGATTTTGTGTCATTTTGTGTCATTGGTTGAACATTTAGTTCATTTTCGTCCTCCCTAGGCTTATTCTAATCCAATTAGGGTTTTTAACCAATCTTGTGCATCCAATATGTGATTTTCTGTCCTTTTGTGTCATTGGTTGAACATTTACGTCATTTTTGTCCTCCCTAGGCTTATTATAATCCAATTAGGGTTTTTAACCAATCTTGTGCATCCAATATGTGATTTTGTGATTGGTTGAACATTTAGGTCATTTTCGTCCTCCCTAGGCTTATTCTAATCCAATTAGGGTTTTTAACCAATCTTGTGCATCCAATATGTGATTTTCTGTCATTTTGTGTCATTGGTTGAACATTTACGTCATTTTTGTCCTCCCTAGGCTTATTCTAATCCAATTAGGGTTTTTAACCAATCTTGTGCATCCAATATGTGATTTTGTGTCATTGGTTGAACATTTAGGTCAATTTCGTCCTCCCTAGGCTTATTCTAATCCAATTAGGGTTTTTAACCTATCTTGTGCATCCAATATGTAATTTTGTATCATTTTGTGTCATTGGTTGAACATTTAAGACATTTGCGTCCTCCCTAGGTTTATTCTAATCCAATTAGGGTTTTTATCCAATCTTATGCATCCAATATGTGATTTTGTGTCATTTTGTGTCATTGGTTGAACATTTACGTCATTTTTGTCCTCCCTAGGCTTATTCTAATCCAATTAGGGTTTTTAACCAATCTTGTGCATCCAATATGTGATTTTGTGTCATTGGTTGAACATTTAGGTCATTTTCGTCCTCCCTAGGCTTATTCTAATCCAATTAGGGTTTTTAACCAATCTTGTGCATCCAATATGTGATTTTGTGTCATTGGTTGAACATTTAGGTCAATTTCGTCCTCCCTAGGCTTATTCTAATCCAATTAGGGGTTTTAACCAATCTTGTGCATCCAATATGTAATTTTGTATCATTTTGTGTCATTGGTTGAACATTTAGGACATTTTCGTCCTCCCTAGGCTTATTCTAATCCAATTAGGGTTTTTAACCAATCTTGTGCATCCAATATGTGATTTTGTGTCATTGGTTGAACATTTAGGTCATTTTCGTCCTCCCTAGGGTTATTCTAATCCAATTAGGGTTTTTAACCAATCTTGTGCATCCAATATGTGATTTTGTGTCATTTTGTGTCATTCGTTGTAAATTTAGGTCATTTTCGTCCTCCCTAGGCTTATTCTAATCCAATTAGGGTTTTTCACCAATCTTGTGCATCCAATATGTGATTTTGTGTCATTTTTTGTCATTGGTTGAACATTTAGGTCATTTTCGTCCTCCCTAGGCTTATTCTAATCCAATTAGGGTTTTTAACCAATCTTGTGCATCCAATATGTGATTTTGTGTCATTGGTTAAACATTTAGGTCATTTTCGTCCTCCCTATGCTTATTCTAATCCAATTACGGTTTTTAACCAATCTTGTGCATCCAATATGTGATTTTGTGTCATTGGTTGAACATTTAGGTCATTTTCGTCCTCCCTAGGCTTATTCTAATCCAATTAGGGTTTTTAACCAATCTTGTGCATCCAATATGTGATTTTGTGTCATTTTGTGTCATTTGTTGAACATTTAGGTCATTTTCGTCCTCCCTAGGCTTATTCTAATCGAATTAGGGTTTTTAACCAATCTTGTGCATCCAATACGTGATTTTGTGTCATTTTGTGTCATTTGTTGCACATTTAGGTCATTTTCGTCCTCCGTAGGCTTATTCTACTCCAATTAGGGTTTTTAACCAATCTTGTGCATCCAATATCTGATTTTCTGTCATTTTGTGTCATTGGTTGGACATTTAGGTCATTTTCATCCTCCATAGGCTTATTCTAATCCAATTATGGTTTATAACCAATCTTGTGCATCCAATATGTGATTTTGTGTCATTGGTTGAACATTTAGGTCATTTTCGTCCTCCCTAGGCTTATTCTAATCCAATTAGGGTTTTTAACCAATCTTGTGCATCCAATATGTGATTTTGTGTCATTGGTTTAACATTTAGGTCATTTTCGTCCTCTCTAGACTTATTCTAATCCAATTAGGGTTTTTAACCAATCTTGTGCATCCAATATGTAATTTTGTGTCATTGGTTGAACATTTAGGTCATTTTCGTCCTCCATAGGCTTATTCTAATCCAATTAGGGTTTTTAACCAATGTTGTGCATCCAATATGTGATTTTGTTTCATTGGTTGAACATTTAGGTCATTTTCGTCCTTCCTAGGCTTATTCTAATCCAATTAGGGTTTTTAACCAATCTTGTGCATCCAATATGTGATTTTGTGATTGGTTGAACATTTAGGTCATTTTCGTCCTCCCTAGGCTTATTCTAATCCAATTAGGGTTTTTAACCAATCATGTGCATCCAATATGTGATTTTGTGTCATTGGTTGAACATTTAGGTCATTTTCGTCCTCCCTAGGCTTATTCTAATCCAATTAGGGTTGTTAACCAATCTTGTGCAACCAATATGTGATTTTGTGTCATTTTGTGTCATTGGTTGAACATTTAGGTCATTTTCGTCCTCCCTAGACTTATTCTAATCCAATTTAGGTTTTTAACCAATCTTGTGCATCCAATATGTGATTTTGTGTCATTGGTTGAACATTTAGGTCATTTTCGTCCTCCCTAGGCTTATTCTAATCCAATTAGGGTTTTTAACCAATCTTGTGCATCCAATATGTGATTTTGTGTCATTTTGTGTCATTGGTTGAGCATTTAGGTAATTTTCGTCCTCCCTAGGCTTATTCTAATCCAATTAGGGTTTTTAACCAATCTTGTGCATCCAATATGTGATTTTGTGTCATTTTGTGTCATTGGTTGAACATTTAGGTCATTTTCGTCCTCCCTAGGCTTATTCTAATCCAATTCGGGTTTTTAACCAATCTTGTGCATCCAGTATGTGATTTTTTGTCATTTTGTGTCATTGGTTGAACATTTAGGTCATTTTCGTCCTGCCTAGGTTTATTCTAATCCAATTAGGGTTTTTAACCAATCTTGTGCATCCAATATGTGATTTTGTGTCATTGGTTGAACATTTAGGTCATTTTCGTCCTCCCTAGGCTTATTCTAATCCAATTAGGGTTTTTAACCAATCTTGTGCATCCAATATGTGATTTTGTGTCGTTTTGTGTCATTGGTTGAACATTTAGGTCATTTTCGTCCTCCATAGGCTTATTCTAATCCAATTAGGGTGTTTAACCCATCTAGTGCATCCAATATGTGATTTTGTGTTATTAATTGAACATTTACGTCATTTTCGTCCTCCCTAGGCTTATTCTAATCCAATTAGGGTTTTTAACCAATCTTGTGCATCCAATATGTGATTTTGTGTCATTTTGTGTCATTGGTTGAACATTTAGGTCATTTTCGTCCTCCCTAGGCTTATTCTAATCCAATTAGGGTTTTTAACCAATCTTGTGCATCCAATATGTGATTTTGTGTCATTTTGTGTCATTTGTTGAACATTTAGGTCATTTTCGTCCTCCGTAGGCTTATTCTAATCCTATTAGGGTTTTTAACCAATCTTGTGCAACCAATATGTGATTTTCTGTCATTTTGTGTCATTGGTTGAACATTCAGGTCATTTTCGTCCTCCCTAGGATTATTATAATCCAATTAGGGTTTTTAACCAATCTTGTGCATCCAATATGTGATTTTGTGTCATTGGTTGAACATTTAGGTCATTTTCGTCCTCCCTAGGCTTATTCTAATCCAATTAGGGTTTTTAACCAATCTTGTGCATCCAATATGTGATTTTGTGTCATTTGTTGAACATTTAGTTCATTTTCGTCCTCCCTAGGCTTATTCTAATCCAATTAGGGTTTTTAACCAATCTTGTGCATCCAATATGTGATTTTGTGTCATTGGTTGAACATTTAGGTCATTTTCGTCCTCCCTAGGCTTATTCTAATCCAATTAGGGTTTTTAACCAATCTTGTGCATCCAATATGTGATTTTATGTCATTGGTTGAACATTTAGGTCATTTTCGTCCTCCCTAGGCGTATTCTAATCCAATTAGGGTTTTTAACCAATCTTGTGCATCCAATATGTGATTTTGTGTCATTGGTTGAACATTTAGGTCATTTTCGTCCTCCCTAGGCTTATTCTAATCCAATTAGGGTTTTTAACCAATCTTGTGCATCCAATATGTGATTTTGTGTCATTGGTTGAACATTTAGGTCATTTTCGTCCTCCCTAGGCTTATTCACATCCAATTAGGGTTTTTAACCAATCTTGTGCATCCAATATGTGATTTTGTGTCATTTTGGGTCATTGGTTGAACATTTAGGTCATTTTCATCTTCCCTAGGCTTATTCTAACCCAATTAGGGTTTTTAACCAATCTTGTGCATCCAATATGTGATTTTGTGTCATTTTGTGTCATTGGTTGAACATTTAGGTCTTTTCGTCCTCCCTAGGCTTATTATAATCCAATTAGGGTTTTTAACCAATCTTGTGCATCCAATATGTGATTTTGTGTCATTGGTTGAACATTTAGGTCATTTTCGTCCTCCCTAGGCTTATTCTAATCCAATTAGGGTTTTTAACCAATCTTGTGCATCCAATATGTGATTTTTTGTCATTGGTTGAATATTTAGGTCATTTTTGTCCTCCCTAGGCTTATTCTAATCCAATTAGGGTTTTTAACCAATCTTGTGCATCCAATATGTGATTTTGTGTCATTGGTTGAACATTTAGGTCATTTTCGTCCTCCCTAGGCTTATTCTAATCCAATTAGGGTTTTTAACCAATCTTGTGCATCCAATATGTGATTTTGTGTCATTGGTTGAACATTTAGGTCATTTTCGTCCTCCCTAGGCTTATTCTAATCCAATTAGGGTTTTTAACCAATCTTGTGCATCCAATATGTTATTTTGTGTTATTTTGTGTCATTGGTTGAACATTTAGGTCATTTTCGTCCTCCCTAGGCTTATTCTAATCCAATTAAGGTTTTTAACCAATCTTGTGCATCCAATATGTGATTTTGTGTATTTTGTGTCATTGGTTGAACATATAGGTCATTTTCGTCCTCCATAGGCTTATTCTAATCCAATTAGGGTTTTTAACCAATCTTGTGTATCCAATATGTGATTTTGTGTCATTGGTTGAACATTTAGGTCATTTTCGTCTTCCTTAGGCTTATTCTAATCCAATTTGGGTTTTTAACCAATCTTATGCATCCAATATGTGATTTTGTGTTATTGGTTGAACATTTAGGTCATTTTCGTCCTCTCTAGAGTTATTCTAATCCAATTAGGGTTTTTAACCAATCTTGTGCATCCAATATGTAATTTTGTGTCCTTTTGTGTCATTGGTTGAACATTTAGGTCAATTTCGTCCTCCCTAGGCTTATTCTAATCCAATTAGGGTTTTTAACCAATCTTGTGCATCCAATATGTAATTTTGTATCATTTTGTGTCATTGGTTGAACGTTTAGGTCATTTTCGTCCTCCCTAGGCTTATTCTAATCCAATTAGGGTTTTTAACCAATCTTTAGCATCCAATATATGATTTTGTGTCATTGGTTGAACATTTAGGTCATTTTCGTCCTCCCTATGCTTATTCTAATGCAATTAGGATTTTTAATCAATCTTGTGCATCAAATATGTGATTTTGTGTCATTTTGTGTCATTCATTGAAAATTTAGGTCATTTTCGTCCTTCCTAGGCTTATTCTAATCCAATTAGGGTTTTTAACCAATCTTGTGCATCCAATATGTGATTTTGTGTCATTTTGTGTCATTGGTTGAACATTTAGTTCATTTTCGTCTTCCCTAGGCTTATTCAAATCCAATTAGGGTTTTTAACCAATCTTGTGCATCCAATATGTGATTTTCTGTCATTTTGTGTCATTGGTTGAACATTTACGTCATTTTTGTCCTCCCTAGGCTTATTATAATCCAATTAGGGTTTTTAACCAATCTTGTGCATCCAATATGTGATTTTGTGATTGGTTGAACATTTAGGTCATTTTCGTCCTCCCTATGCTTATTCTAATCCAATT
>JBBPBQ010000008.1:30352178-30364468 GCA_037974755.1 Cicer yamashitae | reverse complement strand
GCATCCAATATGTGATTTTGTGTCATTTTGTGTCATTGGTTGAACATTTAGTTCATTTTCGTCCTCCCTAGCCTTATTCTAATCCAATTAGGGTTTTTAACCAATCTTGTGCATCCAATATGTGATTTTCTGTCATTTTGTGTCATTGGTTGAACATTTACGTCATTTTTGTCCTCCCTAGGCTTATTATAATCCAATTAGGGTTTTTAACCAATCTTGTGCATCCAATATGTGATTTTGTGATTGGTTGAACATTTAGGTCATTTTCGTCCTCCCTAGGCTTATTCTAATCCAATTAGGGTTTTTAACCAATCTTGTTCATCCAATATGTGATTTTGTGTCATCGGTTGAACATTTAGGTCATTTTCGTCCTCCCTAGGCTTATTCTAATCCAATTAGGGTTTTTAACCAATCTTGTGCATCCAATGTATGATTTTCTGTCATTGGTTTAACATTTAGGTCATTTTCGTCCTCCCAAGGCTTATTCTAATCCAATTAGGGTTTTTAACCAATCTTGTGCATCCAATATGTGATTTTGTTATTGGTTGAACATTTAGGTTATTTTCGTCTTCCCTAGGCTTATTCTAATCCAATTAGGGTTTTTAACCAATCATGTGTATCCAATATGTGATTTTGTGTCATTTTGTGTCATCGGTTGAACATTCAGGTCATTTTCGTCCTCCCTAGGCTTATTCTAATCCAATTAGGGTTTTTAACCAATCTTGTGCATCCAATATGTGATTTTGTGTCATTGGTTGAACATTTAGGTCAAATTCGTCCTCCCAAGGCTTATTCTAATCCAATTAGGGTTTTTAACCAATCTTGTGAATCCAATATGTAATTTTGTATCATTTTGTGTCATTGGTTGAACATTTAGGTCATTTTCGTCCTCCCTAGGCTTATTCTAATCCAATTAGGGTTTTTAACCAATCTTGTGCATCCAATATGTGATTTTGTGTCATTGGTTGAACACTTAGGTCATTTTCGTCCTCCCTAGGCTTATTCTAATGCAATTAGGATTTTTAATCAATCTTGTGCATCCAATATGTTATTTTGTGTCATTTTGTGTCTTTCATTGAAAATTTAGGTCATTTTCGTCCTCCCTAGGCTTATTCTAATTCAATTAGGGTTTTTAACCAATCTTGGGCATCCAATATGTGATTTTGTGTCATTTTGTGTCATTGGTTGAACATTTAGTTCATTTTCGTCCTCCCTAGGCTTATTCTAATCCAATTAGGGTTTTTAACCAATCTTGTGCATCCAATATGTGATTTTCTGTCATTTTGTGTCATTGGTTGAACATTTACGTCATTTTTGTCCACCCTAGGCTTATTATAATCCAATTAGGGTTTTTAACCAATCTTGTGCATCCAATATGTGATTTTGTGATTGGTTGAACATTTAGGTCATTTTCGTCCTCCCTAGGCTTATTCTAATCCAATTAGGGTTTTTAACCAATCTTGTGCATCCAATATGTGATTTTGTGTCATTGGTTGAACATATAGGTCATTTTCGTCCTCCATAGGCTTATTCTAATCCAATTAGGGTTTTTAACGAATCTTGTGCATCCAATATGTGATTTTGTGTCATTGGTTGAACATTTAGGTCATTTTCGTCCTCCCTAGGCTTATTCTAATCCAATTAGGGTTTTTAACCAATCTTGTGCATCCAATATGTGATTTTGTGTCATTGGTTGAACATTTAGGTCATTTTCGTCCTCCCTAGGCTTATTCTAATCCAATTAGGGTTTTTAACCAATCTTGTGTATCCAATATGTGATTTTGTGTCATCTTGTGTCATTGGTTGAACATTATGACATTTTCGTCCTCCATAGGCTTATTCTAATCCAATTAGGGTTTTTAACCAATCTTGTGCATCCAATAGGTGATTTTGTGTCATTTTGTGTCATTCGTTGAAAATTTAGGTCATTTTCGTCCTCCCTAGGCTTATTCTAATCCGATTAGGGTTTTTAACCAATCTTGTGCATCCAATATGTGATTTTGTGTCATTGGTTGAACATTTAGGTCATTTTCGTCCTCCCTAGGCTTATTCTAATCCAATTAGGGTTTTTAACCAATCTTGTGCATCCAATATGTGATTTTTTTATCATTTTGTGTTATTGGTTGAACATTTAGGTCATTTTCGTCCTCCCTAGGCTTATTCTAATCCAATTAGGGTTTTTAACCAATCTGCTGCATCCAATATGTGATTTTGTGTCATTGGTTGAACATTTAGGTCATTTTCGTCCTCCCTAGGCTTATTCTAATCCAATTAGGGTTTTTAACCAATCTTGTGCATCCAATATGTGATTTTGTGTCATTGGTTGAACATTTAGGTCATTTTCGTCCTCCCTAGGCTTATTCTAATCCAATTAGGGTTTTTAACCAATCTTGTGCATCCAATATGTGATTTTTTGTCATTTTGTGTCATTTGTTGAACATTTAGGTCATTTTCGTCCTCCCTAGGATTATTATAATCCAATTAGGGTTTTTAACCAATCTTGTGCATCCAATATGTGATTTTGTGTCATTGGTTGAACATTTAGGTCATTTTCGTCCTCCCTAGGCTTATTCTAATCCAATTAGGGTTTTTAACCAATCTTGGGCATCCAATATGTGATTTTGTGTCATTGGTTGAACATTTAGGTCATTTTTATCCTCCCTAGGCATATTCTAATCCAATTAGGGTTTTTAACCAATCTTGTGCATCCAATATGTGATTTTGTGTCATTGGTTGAACATTTAGGTCATTTTCGTCCTCCCTAGGCTTATTCTAATCCAATTAGGGTTTTTAACCAATCTTGTGCATCCAATATGTGATTTTGTGTCATTTTGTGTCATTGGTTGAACATTTAGGTCATTTTCGTCCTCCCTAGGCTTATTCTAATCCAATTAGGGTTTTTAACCAATCTTGTGCATCCAATATGTGATTTGGTGTCATTGGTTGAAAATTTAGGTCATTTTCGTCCTCCCTAGGCTTATTCTAATCCAATTAGCGTTTTTAACCAATCTTGTGCGTCCAATATGTGATTTTGTGTCATTGGTTGAACATTTAGGTCATTTTCGTCCTCCACAGGCTTATTCTAATCCAATTAGGGTTTTTAACCAATCTTGTGCATCCAATATGTGATTATGTGTTGTTTTGTGTCATTGGTTGAACATTTAGGTCATTTTCGTCCTCCCTAGGCTTATTCTAATCCAATTAGGGTTTTTAACCAATCTTGTGCATCCAATATGTGATTTTGTGTCATTTTGTGTCATTGGTTGAACATTTAGGTCATTTTCGTCCTCCCTAGGCTTATTCTAATCCAATTAGGGTTTTTAACCAATCTTGGGTATCCAATATGTGATTTTGTTACATTGGTTGAACATTTAGGTCATTTTCGTCCTCCCTAGGCTTATTCAAATCCAATTACGGTTTTTAACCAATCTTGTGCATCCAATATGTGATTTTGTGTCATTTTGTGTCATTGGTTGAACATTTAGGTCAATTTCGTCCTCCCTAGGCTTATTCTAATCCAATTAGGGTTTTTAACCAATCTTGTGCATCCAATATGTAATTTTGTATCATTTTGTGTCATTGGTTGAACGTTTAGGTCATTTTCGTCCTCCCTAGGCTTATTCTAATCCAATTAGGGTTTTTAACCAATCTTTAGCATCCAATATATGATTTTGTGTCATTGGTTGAACATTTAGGTCATTTTCGTCCTCCCTATGCTTATTCTAATGCAATTAGGATTTTTAATCAATCTTGTGCATCAAATATGTGATTTTGTGTCATTTTGTGTCATTCATTGAAAATTTAGGTCATTTTCGTCCTTCCTAGGCTTATTCTAATCCAATTAGGGTTTTTAACCAATCTTGTGCATCCAATATGTGATTTTGTGTCATTTTGTGTCATTGGTTGAACATTTAGTTCATTTTCGTCTTCCCTAGGCTTATTCTAATCCAATTAGGGTTTTTAACCAATCTTGTGCATCCAATATGTGATTTTCTGTCATTTTGTGTCATTGGTTGAACATTTACGTCATTTTTGTCCTCCCTAGGCTTATTATAATCCAATTAGGGTTTTTAACCAATCTTGTGCATCCAATATGTGATTTTGTGATTGGTTGAACATTTAGGTCATTTTCGTCCTCCCTAGGCTTATTCTAATCCAATTAGGGTTTTTAACCAATCTTGTGCATCCAATATGTGATTTTCTGTCATTTTGTGTCATTGGTTGAACATTTACGTCATTTTTGTCCTCCCTAGGCTTATTCTAATCCAATTAGGGTTTTTAACCAATCTTGTGCATCCAATATGTGATTTTGTGTCATCTTGTGTCATTGGTTGAACATTATGTCATTTTCGTCCTCCCTAGGCTTATTCTAATCCAATTAGGGTTTTTAACCAATCTTGTGCATCCAATATGTGATTTTGTGTCATTGGTTGAACATTTAGGTCATTTTCGTCCTCCTTAGGCTTATTCTAATCCAAATAGGGTTTTTAACCAATCTTGGGCATCCAATATGTGATTTTGTGTCATTGGTTTAACATTTAGGTCATTTTCGTCCTCCCAAGGCTTATTCTAATCCAATTAGGGTTTTTAACCAATCTTGTGCATCCAATATGTGATTTTGTGATTGGTTGAACATTTAGGTTATTTTCGTCCTCCCTAGGCTTATTCTAATCCAATAAGGGTTTTTAACCAATCATGTGTATCCAATATGTGATTTTGTGTCATTTTGTGTCATCGGTTGAACATTCAGGTAATTTTCGTCCTCCCTAGGCTTATTCTAATCCAATTAGGGTTTTTAACCAATCTTGTGCATCCAATATGTGATTTTGTGTCATTGGTTGAACATTTAGGTCAAATTCGTCCTCCCAAGGCTTATTCTAATTCAATTAGGGTTTTTAACCAATCTTGTGCATCCAATATGTAATTTTGTATCATTTTGTGTCATTGGTTGAACATTTAGGTCATTTTCGTCCTCCCTAGGCTTATTCTAATCCAATTAGGGTTTTTAACCAATCTTGTGCATCCAATATGTGATTTTGTGTCATTGGTTGCACATTTAGGTCATTTTTGTCCTCCCTAGGCATATTCTAATCCAATTAGGGTTTTTAACCAATCTTGTGCATCCAATATGTGATTTTGTGTCATTGGTTGAACATTTAGGTCATTTTCGTCCTCCCTAGGCTTATTCTAATCCAATTAGGGTTTTTAACCAATCTTGTGCATCCAATATGTGATTTTGTGTCATTGGTTGAACATTTAGGTCATTTTCGTCCTCCGTAGGCTTATTCTAATCCAATTAGGGTTTTTAACCAATCCTGTGCATCCCATATGTGATTTTGTGTCATTTGTTGAACATTTAGGTCATTTTTGTCCTCCCTAGGATTATTCTAATCCAATTAGAGTTATTAACCAATCTTCTGCATCCAATTACTGATTTTGTGTCATTGGTTGAACATTTAGGTCATTTTCGTCTTCCAAAGGCTTATTCTAATCCAATTAGGGTTTTTAACCAATCTTGTGCATCCAATATGTGATTTTGTGTCATTGGTTGAACATTTAGGTCATTTTCGTCCTCCCTAGGCTTATTCTAATCCAATTAGGGTTTTTAACCAATCATGTGTATCGAATATGTGATTTTGTGTCATTGGTTGAACATTTAGGTCATTTTCGTCCTCTCTAGACTTATTCTAATCCAATTAGGGTTTTGAACCAATCTTGTGCATCCAATATGTAATTTTGTGTCATTGGCTGAAGATTTAGGTCATTTTCGTCCTCCCTAGGCTTATTCTAATCCAATTAGCGTTTTTAACCAATCTTGTGCATCCAATATGTGATTTTGTGTCATTGGTTGAATATTTAGGTCGTTTTTGTCCTCCCTAGGCTTATTCTAATCCAATTAGGGTTTTTAACCAATCTTGTGCATCCAATATGTGATTTTGTGTCATTTTGTGTCATTTGTTGAACATTTAGGTCATGTTCTTCCTCCCTAGGCTTATTCTAATCCAATTAGGGTTTTTAACCAATCTTGTGCATCCAATATGTGATTTTCTGTCATTTTGTGTCATTGGTTGAACATTTACGTCATTTTTGTCCTCCCTAGGCTTATTATAATCCAATTAGGGTTTTTAACCAATCTTGTGCATCCAATATGTGATTTTGTGATTGGTTGAACATTTAGGTCATTTTCGTCCTCCCTAGGCTTATTCTAATCCAATTAGGGTTTTTAACCAATCTTGTTCATCCAATATGTGATTTTGTGTCATCGGTTGAACATTTAGGTCATTTTCGTCCTCCCTAGGCTTATTCTAATCCAATTAGGGTTTTTAACCAATCTTGTGCATCCAATGTGTGATTTTCTGTCATTGGTTTAACATTTAGGTCATTTTCGTCCTCCCAAGGCTTATTCTAATCCAATTAGGGTTTTTAACCAATCTTGTGCATCCAATATGTGATTTTGTGATTGGTTGAACATTTAGGTTATTTTCGTCCTCCCTAGGCTTATTCTAATCCAATAAGGGTTTTTAACCAATCATGTGTATCCAATATGTGATTTTGTGTCATTTTGTGTCATCGGTTGAACATTCAGGTAATTTTCGTCCTCCCTAGGCTTATTCTAATCCAATTAGGGTTTTTAACCAATCTTGTGCATCCAATATGTGATTTTGTGTCATTGGTTGAACATTTAGGTCAAATTCGTCCTCCCAAGGCTTATTCTAATTCAATTAGGGTTTTTAACCAATCTTGTGCATCCAATATGTAATTTTGTATCATTTTGTGTCATTGGTTGAACATTTAGGTCATTTTCGTCCTCCCTAGGCTTATTCTAATCCAATTAGGGTTTTTAACCAATCTTGTGCATCCAATATGTGATTTTGTGATTGGTTGAACATTTAGGTCATTTTCGTCCTCCCTGTGCTTATTCTAATCCAATTAGGGTTTTTAACCAATCTTGTGCATCCAATATGTGATTTTGTGTCATTGGTTGAACATTTAGGTCATTTTCGTCCTCCCTAGGCTTATTCTAATCCAATTAGGGTTTTTAACCAATCTTGTCATTGGTTGAACATTTAGGTCATTTTGGTCCTCCCTAGGCCTATTCTAATCCAATTAGGGTTTTTAACCAATCTTGTGCATCCAATATGTGATTTTGTGTCATTGGTTGAACATTTAGGTCATTTTCGTCCTCCCTAGGCTTATTCTAATCCAATTAGGGTTTTTAACCAATCTTGTGCATCCAATATGTGATTTTGTGTCATTGGTTGAACACTTAGGTCATTTTCGTCCTCCCTAGGCTTATTCTAATCCAATTAGGGTTTTAAACCAATCTTGTGCATCCAATATGTGATTTTGTTTCATTTTGTGTCGTTGGTTGAACATATAGATCATTTTCGTCCTCCATAGGCTTATTCTAATCCAATTAGGGTTTTTAACCAATCTTGTGCATCCAATATGTGATTTTCTGTCATTTTGTGTCATTGGTTGAACATTTAGGTCATTTTCGTCCTCCCTAGGCTTATTCTAATCCAATTAGGGTTTTTAACCAATCTTGTGCATCCAATATGTGATTTTGTGTCATTGGTTGAACATTTAGGTCATTTTCGTCCTCCCTAGGCTTATTCTAATCCAATTAGGGTTTTTAACCAATCTTGTGCATCCAGTATGTGATTTTGTGTCATTTTGTGTCGTTGGTTGAACATATAGATCATTTTCGTCCTCCATAGCCTTATTCTAATCCAATTAGGGTTTTTAACCAATCTTGTGCATCCAATATGTGATTTTGTGTCATTGGTTGAACATTTAGGTCATTTTCGTCCTCCCTAGGCTTATTCTAATCCAATTAGGGTTTTTAACCAATCTTGTGCAACCAATATGTGATTTTGTGTAATTTTGTGTCATTGGTTGAACATTTAGGTCATTTTCGTCCTCCCTAGGGTTATTCTAATCCAATTAGGGTTTTTAACCAATCTTGTGCATCCAATATGTGATTTTGTGTCATTGGTTGAACATTTAGGTCATTTTCGTCCTCCCTAGGCTTATTCTAATCCAATTAGGGTTTTTAACCAATCTTGTGCATCCAATATGTGATTTTGTGTCATTGGTTGAACATTTAGGTCATTTTCATGCTCCAAAGGCTTATTCTAATCCAATTAGGGTTTTTAACCAATCTTGTGCATCCAATATGTGATTTTGTGTCATTGGTTGAACATTTAGGTCATTTTCGTCCTCCCTAGGCTTATTCTAATCCAATTAGGGTTTTTAACCAATCTTGTGCATCCAATATGTGATTTTGTGTCATTGTGTCATTGGTTGAACATTTAAGTCATTTTCGTCCTCCCTAGGCTTATCCTAAGCAATTAGGGTTTTTAACCAATCTTGTGCATCCAATATGTGATTTTTTGTCATTGGTTGAACATTTAGGTCATTTTCGTCCTCCCTAGGCTTATTCTAATCCAATTAGGGTTTTTAACCAATCTTGTGCATCCAATATGTGATTTTGTGTCATCTTGTGTCATTGGTTGAACATTTAGGTCATTTTCGTCCTTCCTAGGCTTATTCTAATCCAATTAGGGTTTTTAACCAATCTTGTGCATCCAATATGTGATTTTGTGTCATTGGTTGAACATTTAGGTCATTTTCGTCCTCCCTAGGCTTATTCTAATCCAATTAGGGTTTTTAACCAATCTTGTGCATCCAATATGTGATTTTGTGTCATTGGTTGAACATTTAGGTCATTTTCGTCCCCCCTAGGCTTATTCTAATCCAATTAGGGTTTTTAACCAATCTTGTGCATCCAATATGTGATTTTGTGTCATTGGTTGAACATTTAGGTCATTTTCGTCCTCCCTAGGCTTATTCTAATCCAATTAGGGTTTTTAACCAATCTTGTGCATCCAATATGTGATTTTGTGTCATTGGTTGAACATTTAGGTCATTTTCGTCCTCCCTAGGCTTATTCTAATCCAATTAGGGTTTTTAACCAATCTTGTGCATCCAATATGTGATTTTGTGTCATCGGTTGAATATTTAGGTCATTTTTGTCCTCCCTAGGCTTATTCTAATCCAATTAGGGTTTTTAACCAATCTTGTGCATCCAATATGTGATTTTGTGTCATTGGTTGAACATTTAGGTCATTTTCGTCCTCCCTAGGCTTATTCTAATCCAATTAGGGTTTTTAACCAATCTTGTGCATCCAATATGTGATTTTGTGTCATTGGTTGAACATTTAGGTCATTTTCGTCCTCCCTAGGCTTATTCTAATCCAATTAGGGTTTTTAACCAATCTTGTGCATCCAATATGTGATTTTGTGTGATTTTGTGTCATTTGTTGAACATTTAGGTCATTTTCGTCCTCCCTAAGCTTATTCTAATCCAATTAGGGTTTTTAACCAATCTTGTGCATCCAATATGTGGTTTTGTGTCATTTTGTATCATTGGTTGAACATTTAGGTCATTTTCGTCCTCCCTAGGCTTATTCTAATTCAAATAGGGTTTTTAACCAATCTTGTGCATCCAATATGTGATTTTGTGTCATTTTGTGTCATTGGTTGAACATTTAGGTGATTTTCGTACTCCCTAGGCTTATTCTAATCCAATTAGGTTTTTTAACCAATCTTGTGCCTCCAATATGTGATTTTGTGTCATTGGTTGAACGTTTAGGTCATTTTCGTCCTCCCTAGGCTTATTCTAATCCAATTAGGGTTATTAACCAATCTTGTGCATCCAATATGTGATTTTGTGTCATTGGTTGAACATTTAGGTCATTTTCGTCCTCCCTAGGCTTATTCTAATCCAATTAGGGTTTTTAACCAATCTTGTGCATCCAATATGTGATTTTGTGTCATTTTGTGTCATTGGTTGAACATTTAGGTGATTTTCGTACTCCCTAGGCTTATTCTAATCCAATTAGGTTTTTTAACCAATCTTGTGCCTCCAATATGTGATTTTGTGTCATTGGTTGAACATTTAGGTCATTTTCGTCCTCCCTAGGCTTATTGTTATTCAAATAGGGTTTTTAACCAATCCTGTGCATCCAATATGTGATTTTGTTTCATTTTGTGTCATTGGTTGAACATTTAGGTCATTTTCGTCCTCCCTAGGCTTATTCTAATCCAATTAGGGTTATTAACCAATCTTGTGCATCCAATATCTGATTTTGTGTCATTTTGTGTCATTGATTGAACATTTAGGTCATTTTCGTCCTCCCTAGGCTTATTCTAATCCAATTAGGGTTTTTAACCAATCTTGTGCATCCAATATGTGATTTTGTGTCATTTTGTGTCATTGGTTGAACATTTAGGTCAGTTTCGTCCTCCCTAGGCTTATTCTAATCCAATTAGGGTTTTTAACCAATCTTGTGCATCCAATATGTGATTTTCTGATTGGTTGAACATTTAGGTCATTTTCGTCCTCCCGAGGCTTATTCTAATCCAATTAGGGTTTTTAACCAATCTTGTGCATCCTATATGTGATTTTGTATCATTGGTTGAACATTTAGGTTAGTTTCGTCCTCCCTAGGCTTATTCTAATCCAATTAGGGTTTTTAACCAATCTTGTGCATCCAATATGTGATTTTGTGATTGGTTAAACATTTAGGCCATTTTCGTCCTCCCTAAGTTTATTCTAATCCAATTAGGGTTTTTAACCAATCTTGTGCATCCAATATGTGATTTTGTGTCATTGGTTGAACATTTAGGTCATTTTCGTCCTCCCTAGGCTTATTCTAATCCAATTAGGGTTTTTAACCAATCTTGTGCAACCAATATGTGATTTTGTGTCATTAGTTGAACATTTAGGTTAGTTTCGTCCTCCCTAGGCTTATTCTAATCCAATTAGGGTTTTTAACCAATCTTGTGCATCCAATATGTGATTTTGTGATTGGTTGAACATTTAGGTCATTTTCGTCCTCCCTAGGCTTATTCTAATCCAATTAGGGTTTTTAACCAATCTTGTGCATACAATATGTGATTTTGTGTCATTGGTTGAACATTTAGGTCATTTTCGTCCTCCCTAGGCTTATTCTAATCCAATTAGGGTTTTTAACCAATCTTGTGCATCCAATATGTGATTTTCTGTCATTGGTTAAACATTTAGGTCATTTTCGTCCTCCCTAGGCTTATTCTAATCCAATTAGGGTTTTTAACCAATCTTGTGCATCCAATATGTGATTTTGTGTCATTTTGTGTCATTGGTTGAACATTTAGGTCATTTTCGTCCTCCCTAGGCTTATTCTAATCCAATTAGGGTTTTTAACCAATCTTGTGCATCCAATATGTGATTTTGTGTCATTTTGTGTCATTGGTTGAACATTTAGGTCATTTTCGTCCTCCCTAGGCATATTCTAATCCAATTACGGTTTTTAACCAATCTTGTGCATCCAATATGTGATTTTGTGTCATTTTGTGTCATTGGTTGAACATTTAGGTCATTTTTGTCCTCCCTAGGCTTATTCTAATCCAATTAGGGTTTTTAACCAATCTTGTGCATCCAATATGTGATTTTGTGTCATCTTGTGTCATTGGTTGAACATTATGTCATTTTCGTCCTCCCTAGGCTTATTCTAATCCAATTAGGATTTTTAACCAATCTTGTGCATCCAATATGTGATTTTGTGTCATTGGTTGAACATTTAGGTCATTTTCGTCCTCCTTAGGCTTATTCTAATCCAATTAGGGTTTCTAACCAATCTTGTGCATCCAATATGTGATTTTCTGTCATTTAATGTCAATGGTTGAACATTTACGTCATTTTCGTCCTCCCTAGGCTTATTATAATCCAATTAGGGTTTTTAACCAATCTTGTGCATCCAATATGTGATTTTGTGTCAATGGTTGAACATTTAGGTCATTTTTGTCCTCCCTAGGCTTATTCTAATCCAATTAGGGTTTTTAACCAATCTTGTGCATCGAATATATGATTTTGTGTCATTTTGTGTCATTGGTTGAACATTTAGGTCATTTTCGTCCTCCCTAGGCTTATTCTAATCCAATTAGGGTTTTTAATCAATCTTGTGCATCCAATATGTGATTTTGTGTAATTTTGTGTCATCGGTTGAACATTTAGGTCATTTTCGTCCTCCCTAGGCTTATTCTAATCCAATTTGGGTTTTTAACCAATCTTGTGCATCCAATATGTGATTTTGTGTCATTGGTTGAACAGTTAGGTCACTTTCGTCCTCTCTAGACTTATTCTAATCCAATTAGGGTTTTTAACCAATCTTGTGCATCCAATATGTAATTTTGTGTCATTTTGTGTTATTGGTTGAAGATTTAGGTCATTTTCGTCCTCCCTA
>JBBPBQ010000008.1:30339107-30351940 GCA_037974755.1 Cicer yamashitae | reverse complement strand
AATATGTGATTTTGTGTCATTGGTTGAACAGTTAGGTCACTTTCGTCCTCTCTAGACTTATTCTAATCCAATTAGGGTTTTTAACCAATCTTGTGCATCCAATATGTAATTTTGTGTCATTTTGTGTTATTGGTTGAAGATTTAGGTCATTTTCGTCCTCCCTAAGCTTATTCTAATCCAATTAAGGTTTTTAACCAATCTTGTGCATCCAATATGTGATTTTGTGTCATCGGTTGAACATTTAGGTCATTTTCGTCCTCCCTAGGCTTATTCTAATCCAATTAGGGTTTTTAACCAATCTTGTCCATCCAATATGTGATTTTGTGTCATTTTGTGTCATTGGTTGAACATTTAGATCATTTTCGTCCTCCCTAGGCTTATTCTAATCCAATTAGGGTTTTTAACCAATCTTGTGCATCCAATATGTGATTTTGTGTCATCTTGTGTCATTGGTTGAACATTATGTCATTTTCGTCCTCCCTAGGCTTATTCTAATCCAATTAGGATTTTTAACCAATCTTGTGCATCCAATATGTGATTTTGTGTCATTGGTTGAACATTTAGGTCATTTTCGTCCTCCTTAGGCTTATTCTAATCCAATTAGGGTTTCTAACCAATCTTGTGCATCCAATATGTGATTTTCTATCATTTTATGTCAATGGTTGAACATTTACGTCATTTTCGTCCTCCCTAGGCTTATTATAATCCAATTAGGGTTTTTAACCAATCTTGTGCATCCAATATGTGATTTTGTGTCATTGGTTGAACATTTAGGTCATTTTCGTCCTCCCTAGGCTTATTCTAATCCAATTAGGGTTTTTAACCAATCTTGTGCATCCAATATGTGATTTCGTATCATTTTGTTTCATTGGTTGAACATTTAGGTCATTTTCGTCCTCCCTAGGCTTATTCTAATCCAATTAGGGTTTTTTTATCAATCTTGTGCATCCAATATGTAATTTTGTGTCATTTTGTGTCATTTGTTGAACATTTAGGTCATTTTCGTCCTCCCTAGGCTTATTCTAATCCAATTAGGGTTTTTAACAAATCTTGTGCATCCAATATGTGATTTTCTGTCATTTTGTGTCATTGGTTGAACATTTAGGTCATTTTCGTCCTCCCTAGGCTTATTATAATCCAATTAGGGTTTTTCACCAATCTTGTGCATCCAATATGTGATTTTGTGTCATTGGTTGAACATTTAGGTCATTTTCGTCCTCCCTAGGCTTATTCTAATCCAATTAGGGTTTTTAACCAATCTTGTGCATCCAATATGTGATTTTGTGTCATTTTGTGTCATTGGTTGAACATTTAGGTCATTTTCGTCCTCCCTAGGCTTATTCTAATCCAATTAGGGTTTTTAACCAATCTTTTGCATCTAATATGTGATTTTGTGTGATTTTGTGTCATTGGTTGAACATTTAGGTCATTTTCGTCCTCCCTAGGCTTATTCTAATCCAATTAGGGTTTTTAACCAATCTTTTGCATCTAATATGCGATTTTGTGTCATTTTGTGTCATTGGTTGAACATTTATGTCATTTTCGTCCTCCCTAGTCTTATTCTAATCCAATTAGGGTTTTTAACCAATCTTGTGCATCCAATATGTGATTTTGTGTCATTGGTTAAACATTTTGGTCATTTTCGTCCTCCCTAGGCTTATTCTAATCCAATTAAGGTTTTTAACCAATCTTGTGCATCCAATATGTGATTTTGTGTCATTGGTTGGACATTTAGGTCATTTTCGTCCTCCCTAGGCTTATTCTAATCCAATTAGGGTTTTTAACCAATCTTGTGCATCCAATATGTGATTTTGTGTCATTGGTTGAACATTTAGGTCATTTTCGTCCTCCCTAGGCTTATTCTAATCCAATTAGGGTTTTTAACCAATCTTGTGCATCCAATATGTGATTTTGTGTCCTTGGTTGAACATTTAGGTCATTTTCGTCCTCCCTAGGCTTATTCTAATCCAATTAGGGTTTTTAACCAATCTTGTGCATCCAATATGTGATTTTGTGTCATTGGTTGAACATTTAGGTCATTTTCGTCCTCCCTAGGCTTATTCTAATCCAATTAGGGTTTTTAACCAATCTTGTGCATCCAATATGTGATTTTGTGTCATTGGCTTAACATTTAGGTCATTTTCATCCTCCCTAGGCTTATTCTAATCCAATTAGGGTTTTTAACCAATTTTGTGCATCCAATATGTGATTTTGTGTCATTTTGTGTCATTGATTGAACATTTAGATCATTTCCGTCCTCCCTAGGTTTATTCTAATCCATATAGGGTTTTTAACCAATCTTGTGCATCCAATATGTGATTTTTTGTCATTTTGTGTCATTGGTTGAACATTTAGGTCATTTTCGTCCTCCCTAGGCTTTTTCTAATCCAATTAGGATCTTTAACCAATCTTGTGCATCCAATATGTGATTTTGTGTCATTGATTGAACATTTTGGTCATTTTCGTCCTCCCAAGGGTTATTCTATTCCAATTAGGGTTTTTAACCAATCTTGTGCATCCAATATGTGATTTTGTGTCATTTTGTGTCATTGGTTGAACATTTAGGTCATTTTTGTCCTCCCTATGCTTATTCTAATCCAATTAGGGTTTTTAACCAATCTTGTGCATCCAATATGTGATTTTGTGTCATTTTGTGTCATTGGTTGAACATTTAGGTCATTTTCGTCCTCCCTAGGCTTATTCTAATCCAATTAGGGTTTTTAACCAATCTTGTGCATCCAATATGTGATTTTGTGTCATTTTGTGTCATTGGTTGAACATTTAGGTCATTTTCGTCCTCCCTAGGCTTATTCTAATTCAATTACGGTTTTTAACCAATCTTGTGCATCCAATATGTGATTTTGTGTCATTTTGTGTCATTGGTTGAACATTTAGGTCATTTTTGTCGTCCCTAGGCTTATTCTAATCCAATTAGGGTTTTTAACCAATCTTGTGCATCCAATATGTGATTTTGTGTCATTTTGTGCCATTGGTTGAACATTTAGGTCATTTTCGTCCTCCCTAGGCTTATTCTTTTCAATTTAGGTTTTTTAACCAATCTTGTGCATCCAGTATGTGATTTTGTGTCATTTTGTGTCATTGGTTGAACATTTAGGTCATTTTCGTCCTCCCTAGGCTTATTCTAATCCAATTAGGGTTTTTAACCAATCTTGTGCATCCAATATGTGATTTTGTGTCATTTTGTGTCATTGGTTGAACAGTTAGGTCAATTTCGTCCTCCCTAGGCTTATTATAATCCAATTAGGGTTTTTAACCAATCTTGTGCATCCAATATGTGATTTTGTGTCATTGGTTGAACATTTAGGTCATTTTCGTCCTCCCTAGGCTTATTCTAATCCAAATAGGGTTTTTAACCAATCTTGTGCATCCAATATGTGATTTTGTGTCATTTTTTGAACATTTAGGTCATTTTCGTCCTCCCTAGGCTTATTCTAATCCAATTAGGGTTTTTAACCAATCTTGTGCATCCAATATGTGATTTTGTGTCATTTTGTGTCATTGGTTGAACATTTAGGTCATTTTCGTCCTCCCTAGGCTTATTCTAATCTAGTTAGGGTTTTTAACCAATCTTGTGCATCCAATATGTGATTTTGTGTCATTTTGTGTCATTGGTTGAACATTTAGGTCATTTTCGTCTTCCCTAGGCTTATTCTAAACCAATTAAGGTTTTTAACCAATCTTGTGCATCCAATATGTGATTTTGTGTCATTTTGTGTCATTGGTTGAACATGTAGGTCATTTTCGTCCTCCCTAGGCTTATTCTAATCCAATTAGGGTTTTTAACCAATCTTGTGCATCCAATATGTGATTTTGTGTCATTTTGTGTCATTGGTTGAACATTTAGGTCATTTTCGTCCTCCCTAGGCTTATTCTTATCCAATTAGGGTTTTTAACCAATCTTGTGCATCCAATATGTGATTTTGTGTCATTGGTTGATCATTTAGGTCATTTTCGTCCTCCCTAGGCTTATTCTAATCCAATTAGGGTTTTTAACCAATCTTGTGCATCCAATATGTGATTTTGTGTCATTGTGTGTCATTGGTTGAACATTTAGGTCATTTTCGTCCTCCCTAGGCTTATTCTAATCCAATTAGGGTTTTTAACCAATCTTGTGCATCCAATATGTGATTTTGTGTCATTTTGTGTCATTGGTTGAACATTTAGGTCATTTTCGTCCTCCCTAGGCTTATTATAATCCAAATAGGGTTTTTAACCAATCTTGTGCATCCAATATATGATTTTGTGTCATTTTGTGTCATTGGTTGAACATTTAGGTCATTTTCGTCCTCCCTAGGCTTATTCTAATCCAATTAGGGTTTTTAACCAATCTTGTGCATCCAATATGTGATTTTGTGTCATTTGTGTCATTGGTTGAACATTTAGGTCATTTTCGTCCTCCCTAGGCTTATTCTAATCCAATTAGGGTTTTTAACCAATCTTGTGCATCCAATATGTGATTTTGTGTCATTTTGTGTCATTGGTTGAACATTTAGGTCATTTTCGTCCTCCCTAGGCTTATTCTAATCAAATAAGGGTTTTTAACCAATCTTGTGCATCCAATATGTGATTTTGTGTCATTGGTTGAACATTTAGGTCATTTTCGTCCTCCCTAGGCTTATTCTAATCCAATTAGGGTTTTTAACCAATCTCGTGCATCCAATATGTAATTTTGTGTCATTTTGTGTCATTGGTTGAACATTTAGGTCATTTTCGTCCTCCCTAGGCTTATTCTAATCCAATTAGGGTTTTTAACCAATCTTGTGCATCCAATATGTGATTTTGTGTCATTTTGTGTCATTGGTTGAACATTTAGGTCATTTTCGTCCTCCCTAGGCTTATTCAAATCCAATTAGGGTTTTTAAACAATCTTGTGCATCAAATATGTGATTTTGTGATTGGTTGAACATTTAGGTCATTTTCGTCCTCCCTAGGCTTATTCTAATCCAATTAGGGTTTTTAACCAATCTTGTGTATCCAATATGTGATTTTGTGTCATTTTGTGTCATCGGTTGAACATTCAGGTCATTTTCGTCCTCCCTAGGCTTATTCTAATCCAATTAGGGTTTTTAACCAATCTTGTGCATCCAATATGTGATTTTGTGTCATTGGTTGAACATTTAGGTCAATTTCGTCCTCCCTAGGCTTATTCTAATCCAATTAGGGTTTTTAACCAATCTTGTGCATCCAATATGTAATTTTGTATCATTCTGTGTCATTGGTTGAACATTTTGGTCATTTTCGTCGTCCCTAGGCTTATTCTAATCCAATTAGGGTTTTTAACCAATCTTGTGCATCCAATATGTGATTTTCTGTCATTTTATGTCATTGGTTGAACATTTACGTCATTTTTGTCCTCCCTAGGCTTATTATAATCCAATTAGGGTTTTTAACCAATCTTGTGCATCCAATATGTGATTTTGTGATTGGTTGAACATTTAGGTCATTTTCGTCCTCCCTAGGCTTATTCTAATCCAATTAGGGTTTTTAACCAATCTTGTGCATCCAATATGTGATTTTGTGTCATTTTGTGTCATTCGTTGAAAATTTAGGTCATTTTCGTCCTCCCTAGGCTTATTCTAATCCAATTAGGGTTTTTAACCAATCTTGAGCATCCAATATGTGATTTTGTGTCATTTTGTGTCATTGGTTGAACATTTAGGTCATTTTCGTCCTCCCTAGGCTTATTCTAATCCAATTAGGGTTTTTAACCAATCTTGTGCATCCAATATGTGATTTTGTGTCATTGGTTGAACATTTAGGTCATATTTGTCCTCCCTAGGTTTATTCTAATCCAATTAGGGTTTTTAACCAATCTTGTGCATCCAATATGTGATTTTGTGTGATTTTGTGTCATTGGTTGAACATTTAGGTCATTTTTGTCCTCCCTAGGCTTATTCTAATCCAATTAGGGTTTTTAACCAATCTTGTGCATCCAATATGTGATTTTGTGTCATTTTGTGTCATTGGTTGAATATTTAGGTCATTTTCGTCCTCCCTAGGCTTATTCTAATCCAATTAGGATTTTTAACCAATCTTGTGCATCCAATATGTGATTTTGTGTCATTGGTTGAACATTTAGGTCATTTTCGTCCTCCTTAGGCTTATTCTAATCCAATTAGGGTTTCTAACCAATCTTGTGCATCCAATATGTGATTTTCTGTCATTTTATGTCAATGGTTGAACATTTACGTCATTTTCGTCCTCACTAGGCTTATTATAATCCAATTAGGGTTTTTAACCAATCTTGTGCATCCAATATGTGATTTTGTGTCATTGGTTGAACATTTAGGTCATTTTCGTCCTCCCTAGGCTTATTCTAATCCAATTAGGGTTTTTAACCAATCTTGTGCATCCAATATGTGATTTTGTGTCATTTTGTGTCATTGGTTGAACATTTAATTCATTTTCATCCTCCCTAGGATTATTCTAATCCAATTAGGGTTTTTAACCAATCTTGTGCATATTATATGTGAATTTGTGTCATTTTGTGTCATTGGTTGAACATTTAGGTCATTTTCGTCCTCCCTAGGCTTATTCTAATCCAATTAGGGTTTTTAACCAATCTTGTGCATCCAATATGTGATTTTGTGTCATTTTGTGTCATTCGTTGAACATTTAATTCATTTTCATCCTCCCTAGGCTTATTCTAATCCAATTACGGTTTTTAACCAATCTTGTGCATATTATATGTGAATTTGTGTCATTTTGTGTCATTGGTTAAACATTTAGGTCATTTTCGTCCTCCCTAGGCTTATTCTAATCCAATTAGGGTTTTTAACCAATCTTGTGCATCCAACATGTGATTTTGTGTCATTGGTTGAACATTTAGGTAATTTTCGTCCTCCCTAGGCTTATTCTAATCCAATTAGGGTTTTTAACCAATCTTGTGCATTCAATATGTGAATTTGTGTCATTTTGTGTCATTGGTTGAACATTTAGGTCATTTTCGTCCTCCCTAGGCTTATTCTAATCCAATTAGGGTTTTTAACCAATCTTGTGCATCCAATATGTGATTTTGTGTCATTTTGTGTCATTGGTTGAACATTTAGGTCATATTCGTCCTCCCTAGGCTTATTCTAATCCAATTAAGGTTTTTAACCAATCTTGTGCATCCAATATGTGATTTTGTGTCATTTTGTGTCATTGGTTGAACATTTAGGTCATTTTCGTCCTCCCTAGGCTTATTCTAATCCAATTAGGGTTTTTAACCAATCTTGTGCATCCAATATGTGATTTTGTGTCATTTTGTGTCATTGGTTGAACATTTAGGTCATTTTCGTCCTCCCTAGACTTATTCCAATCCAATTAGGGTTTTTAACCAATCTTGTGCATCCAATATGTGATTTTGTGTCATTTTGTGTCATTGGTTGAACATTTAGGTCATTTTCGTCCTCCCTAGTCATATTTTAATCCAATTAGGGTTTTTAACCAATCTTGTGCATTCAATATGTGATTTTGTGTCATTGGTTGAACATTTAGGTCATTTTCGTCCTCCCTAGGCTTATTCTAATCCAATTAGGGCTTTTAACAAGTCTTGGGCATCCAATATGTGATTTTGTGTCATTGGTTGAACATTTAGGTCATTTTCGTCCTCCCTAGGCTTATTCTAATCCAATTAGGGTTTTTAACCAATCTTGTGCATCCAATATGTGATTTTGTGTCATTTTGTGTCATTGGTTGAACATTTAGGTCATTTTCGTCCTCCCTAGGCTTATTCGAATCCAAATAAGGTTTTTAACCAATCTTGTGCATCCAATATGTGATTTTGTGTCATTTTGTGTCATTGGTTGAAGATTTAGGTCATTTTCGTCCTCCCTAGGCTTATTCTAATCCAATTAGGGTTTTTAACCAATCTTGTGCATCCAATATGTGATTTTCTATCATTTTGTGTCATTGGTTGAACATTTACGTCATTTTTGTCCTCCCTAGGCTTATTCTAATCCAATTAGGGTTTTTAACCAATCTTGTGCATCCAATATGTGATTTTGTGTCATCTTGTGTCATTGGTTGAACATTATGTCATTTTCGTCCTCCCTAGGCTTATTCTAATCCAATTAGGATTTTTAACCAATCTTGTGCATCCAATATGTGATTTTGTGTCATTGGTTGAACATTTAGGACATTTTCGTCCTCCTTAGGCTTATTCTAATCGAATTAGGGTTTTTAACCAATCTTGTGCATCCAATATGTGATTTTGTGTCATTGGTTGAACATTTAGGTCAATTTCGTCCTCCCTAGGCTTATTCTAATCCAATTAAGGTTTTTAACCAATCTTGTGCATCCAATATGTGATTTTGTGTCATTTTGTGTCATTGGTTGAACATTTAGGTCATTTTCGTCCTCCCTAGGCTTATTCTATTCCAATTAGGGTTTTTAACCAATCTTGTGCATCCAATATGTGATTTTGTGTCATTTTATGTCATTGGTTGAACATTTAGGTCATTTTCGTCCTCCCTAGGCTTATTCTAATCCAATTAGGGTTTTTAACCAATCTTGTGCATCCAATATGTGATTTTGTGTCATTTTGTGTCATTGGTTGAATATTAAGGTCATTTTCGTCCTCCCTAGGGTTATTCTAATCCAATTAGGGTTTTTAACCAATCTTGTGCATCCAATATGTGATTTTGTGTCATTGGTTAAACATTTAGGTCATTTTCGTCCTCCCTAGGCTTATTCTAATCCAATTAGGGTTTTTAACCAATCTTCTGCATCCAATATGTGATTTTGTGTCATTTTGTGTCATCGGTTGAACATTTAGGTCATTTTCGTCCTCCCTAAACTTATTCTAATCCAATTAGGGTTTTTAACCAATCTTGTGCATCCAATATGTGATTTTGTGTCATTTTGTGTCGTTGGTTGAACATATAGATCATTTTCGTCCTCCATAGGCTTATTCTAATCCAATTAGGGTTTTTAACCAATCTTGTGCATCCAATATTTGATTTTGTGTCATTGGTTGATCATTTAGGTCATTTTCTTCCTCCCTAGGATTATTCTAATCCAATTAGGGTTTTTAACCAATCTTGTGCATCCAATATGTGATTTTGTGTCATTCGTTGAACATTTAGGTCATTTTCGTCCTCCCTAGGCTTATTCTAATCCAATTAGGGTTTTTAACCAATCTTGTGCATCCAATATGTGATTTTGTGTCATTTTGTGTCGTTGGTTGAACATATAGATCATTTTCGTCCTCCTAAGGCTTATTCTAATCCAATTAGGGTTTTTAACCAATCTTGTGCATCCAATATGTGATTTTGTGATTGGTTGAACATTTAGGTCATTTTCGTCCTCCCTAGGCTTATTCTAATCCAATTAGGGTTTTTAACCAATCTTGTGCATCCAATATGTGATTTTGTGTCATTTTGTGTCATTCGTTGAAAATTTAGGTCATTTTCGTCCTCCCTAGGCTTATTCTAATCCAATTAGGGTTTTTAACCAATCTTGAGCATCCAATATGTGATTTTGTGTCATTTTGTGTCATTGGTTGAACATTTAGGTCATTTTCGTCCTCCCTAGGCTTATTCTAATCCAATTAGGGTTTTTAACCAATCTTGTGCATCCAATATGTGATTTTGTGTCATTGGTTGAACATTTAGGTCATATTTGTCCTCCCTAGGTTTATTCTAATCCAATTAGGGTTTTTAACCAATCTTGTGCATCCAATATGTGATTTTGTGTGATTTTGTGTCATTGGTTGAACATTTAGGTCATTTTCGTCCTCCCTAGGCTTATTCTAATCCAATTAGGGTTTTTAACCAATCTTGTGCATCCAATATGTGATTTTGTGTCATTGGTTGAACATTTAGGTCATTTTCGTCCTCCTTAGGCCTATTCTAATCCAATTAGGGTTTCTAACCAATCTTGTGCATCCAATATGTGATTTTCTGTCATTTTATGTCAATGGTTGAACATTTACGTCATTTTCGTCCTCCCTAGGCTTATTATAATCCAATTAGGGTTTTTAACCAATCTTGTGCATCCAATATGTGATTTTGTGTCAATGGTTGAACATTTAGGTCATTTTCGTCCTCCCTAGGCTTATTCTAATCCAATTAGGGTTTTTAACCAATCTTGTGCATTGAATATATGATTTTGTGTCATTTTGTGTCATTGGTTGAACATTTAGGTCATTTTCGTCCTCCCTAGGCTTATTCTAATCCAATTAGGGTTTTTAATCAATCTTGTGCATCCAATATGTGATTTTGTGTAATTTTGTGTCAATGGTTGAACATTTAGGTCATTTTGGTCCTCCCTAGGCTTATTCTAATCCAATTAGGGTTTTTAACCAATCTTGTGCATCCAATATGTGATTTTGTGTCATTGGTTGAACACTTAGGTCATTTTCGTCCTCCCTAGGCTTATTCTAATGCAATTAGGATTTTTAATCAATCTTGTGCATCCAATATGTGATTTTGTGTCATTTTGTGTCTTTCATTGAAAATTTAGGTCATTTTCGTCCTCCCTAGGCTTATTCTAATCCAATTAGGGTTTTTTACCAATCTTGGGCATCCAATATGTGATTTTGTGTCATTTTGTGTCATTGGTTGAACATTTAGTTCATTTTCGTCCTCCCTAGGCTTATTCTAATCCAATTAGGGTTTTTAACCAATCTTGTGCATCCAATATGTGATTTTCTGTCATTTTGTGTCATTGGTTGAACATTTACGTCATTTTTGTCCTCCCTAGGCTTATTATAATCCAATTAGGGTTTTTAACCAATCTTGTGCATCCAATATGTGATATTGTGTCATTTTGTGTCATTGGTTGAGCATTTAGGTCATTTTCATCCTCCCTAGGCTTATTCTAATCCAATTAGGGTTTTTAACCAATCTAGTGCATCCAATATATGAATTTGTGTCATTGGTTGAACATTTAGGTCATTTTCGTCCTCCCTAGGCTTATTCTAATCCAATTAGGGTTTTTAACCAATCTTGTGCATCCAATATGTGATTTTGTGTCATTTTGTGTCATTGGTTGAACATTTAGGTCATTTTCGTCCTCCCTAGGCTTATTCTAATCCAATTAGGGTTTTTAACCAATCTTGGGTATCCAATATGTGATTTTGTTACATTGGTTGAACATTTAGGTCATTTTCGTCCTCCCTAGGCTTATTCAAATCCAATTACGGTTTTTAACCAATCTTGTGCATCCAATATGTGATTTTGTGTCATTTTGTGTCATTGGTTGAACATTTAGGTCAATTTCGTCCTCCCTAGGCTTATTCTAATCCAATTAGGGTTTTTAACCAATCTTGTGCATCCAATATGTAATTTTGTATCATTTTGTGTCATTGGTTGAACGTTTAGGTCATTTTCGTCCTCCCTAGGCTTATTCTAATCCAATTAGGGTTTTTAACCAATCTTTAGCATCCAATATATGATTTTGTGTCATTGGTTGAACATTTAGGTCATTTTCGTCCTCCCTATGCTTATTCTAATGCAATTAGGATTTTTAATCAATCTTGTGCATCAAATATGTGATTTTGTGTCATTTTGTGTCATTCATTGAAAATTTAGGTCATTTTCGTCCTTCCTAGGCTTATTCTAATCCAATTAGGGTTTTTAACCAATCTTGTGCATCCAATATGTGATTTTGTGTCATTTTGTGTCATTGGTTGAACATTTAGTTCATTTTCGTCTTCCCTAGGCTTATTCTAATCCAATTAGGGTTTTTAACCAATCTTGTGCATCCAATATGTGATTTTCTGTCATTTTGTGTCATTGGTTGAACATTTACGTCATTTTTGTCCTCCCTAGGCTTATTATAATCCAATTAGGGTTTTTAACCAATCTTGTGCATCCAATATGTGATTTTGTGATTGGTTGAACATTTAGGTCATTTTCGTCCTCCCTAGGCTTATTCTAATCCAATTAGGGTTTTTAACCAATCTTGTGCATCCAATATGTGATTTTCTGTCATTTTGTGTCATTGGTTGAACATTTACGTCATTTTTGTCCTCCCTAGGCTTATTCTAATCCAATTAGGGTTTTTAACCAATCTTGTGCATCCAATATGTGATTTTGTGTCATCTTGTGTCATTGGTTGAACATTATGTCATTTTCGTCCTCCCTAGGCTTATTCTAATCCAATTAGGATTTTTAACCAATCTTGTGCATCCAATATGTGATTTTGTGTCATTGGTTGAACATTTAGGTCATTTTCGTCCTCCTTAGGCTTATTCTAATCCAATTAGGGTTTCTAACCAATCTTGTGCATCCAATATGTGATTTTCTGTCATTTAATGTCAATGGTTGAACATTTACGTCATTTTCGTCCTCCCTAGGCTTATTATAATCCAATTAGGGTTTTAAACCAATCTTGTGGATCCAATATGTGATTTTGTGTCAATGGTTGAACATTTAGGTCATTTTCGTCCTCCCTAGGCTTATTCTAATCCAATTAGGGTTTTTAACCAATCTTGTGCATCGAATATATGATTATGTGTCATTTTGTGTCATTGGTTGAACATTTAGGTCATTTTCGTCCTCCCTAGGCTTATTCTAATCCAATTAGGGTTTTTAATCAATCTTGTGCATCCAATATGTGATTTTGTGTAATTTTGTGTCATCGGTTGAACATTTAGGTCATTTTCGTCCTCCCTAGGCTTATTCTAATCCAATTTGGGTTTTTAACCAATCTTGTGCATCCAATATGTGATTTTGTGTCATTGGTTGAACAGTTAGGTCACTTTCGTCCTCTCTAGACTTATTCTAATCCAATTAGGGTTTTTAACCAATCTTGTGCATCCAATATGTAATTTTGTGTCATTTTGTGTTATTGGTTGAAGATTTAGGTCATTTTCGTCCTCCCTA
>JBBPBQ010000008.1:30328395-30338869 GCA_037974755.1 Cicer yamashitae | reverse complement strand
AATATGTGATTTTGTGTCATTGGTTGAACAGTTAGGTCACTTTCGTCCTCTCTAGACTTATTCTAATCCAATTAGGGTTTTTAACCAATCTTGTGCATCCAATATGTAATTTTGTGTCATTTTGTGTTATTGGTTGAAGATTTAGGTCATTTTCGTCCTCCCTAAGCTTATTCTAATCCAATTAAGGTTTTTAACCAATCTTGTGCATCCAATATGTGATTTTGTGTCATCGGTTGAACATTTAGGTCATTTTCGTCCTCCCTAGGCTTATTCTAATCCAATTAGGGTTTTTAACCAATCTTGTCCATCCAATATGTGATTTTGTGTCATTTTGTGTCATTGGTTGAACATTTAGGTCATTTTCGTCCTCCCTAGGCTTATTCTAATCCAATTAGGGTTTTTAATCAATCTTGTGCATCCAATATGTGATTTTGTGTAATTTTGTGTCATCGGTTGAACATTTAGGTCATTTTCGTCCTCCCTAGGCTTATTCTAATCCAATTTGGGTTTTTTACCAATCTTGTGCATCCAATATGTGATTTTCTGTCATTGGTTGAACATTTAGGTCATTTTCGTCCTCCCTAGGCTTATTCTAATCCAATTAAGGTTTTTAACCAATCTTGTGCATCCAATATGTGATTTTGTGTCATTTTGTGTCATTGGTTGAACATTTAGGTCATTTTCGTCCTCCCTAGGCTTATTCTAATCTAATTAGGGTTTTAAACCAATCTTGTGCATGCAATATGTGATTTTGTGTCATTGGTTGAACATTTAGGTCATTTTCGTCCTCCCTAGGCTTATTCTAATCCAATTAGGGTTTTTAACCAATCTTGTGCATCCAATATGTGATTTTGTGTCATTTTGTGTCATTGGTTGAACATTTAGGTCATTTTCGTCCTCCCTAGGCATATTCTAATCCAATTACGATTTTTAACCAATCTTGTGCATCCAATATGTGATTTTGTGTCATTTTGTGTCATTGGTTGAACATTTAGGTCATTTTCGTCCTCCCTAGGCTTATTCTAATCCAATTAGGGTTTTTAACCAATCTTGTGCATCCAATATGTGATTTTGTGTCATTGGTTGAACATTTAGGTCATTTTCGTCCTCCCTAGGCTTATTCTAATCCAATTAAGGTTTTTAACCAATCTTATATATCCAATATGTGATTTTGTGTAATTTTATGTCATTGGTTGAACATTTAGGTCATTTTCGTCCTCCATAGGCTTATTCTAATCCAATTAGGGTTTTTAACCAATCTTGTGCATCCAATATGTGATTTTGTGTCAATGGTTGAACATTTAGGTCATTTTCGTCCTCCCTAGGCTTATTCTAATCCAATTAGGGTTTTTAACCAATCTTGTGCATCCAATATGTGATTTTATGTCATTTTGTGTCATTGGTTGAACATTTAGGTCATTTTCGTCATCCCTAGGCTTATTCTAATCCAATTAGGGTTTTTAACCAATCTTGTGCATCCAATATGTGATTTTGTGTAATTTTGTGTCATTGGTTGAACATTTAGGTCATTTTCGTCCTCCCTAGGCTTATTCTAATCCAATTAGCGTTTTTAACCAATCTTGTGCATCCAATATGTGATTTTGTGTCATTGGTTGAACATTTAGGTCATTTTCGTCCTCCCTAGGCTTATTCTAATCCAATTACAGTTTTTAACCAATCTTGTGCATCCAATATGTGATTTTGTGTCATTGGTTGAACATTTAGGTCATTTTCGTCCTCCCTAGGCTTATTCTAATCCAATTAGGGTTTTTAACCAATCTTGTGCATCCAATATGTGATTTTGTGTCATTTTGTGTCATTGGTTGAAGATTTTGTTCATTTTCGTTCTCCCTAGGCTTATTCTAATCCAATTAGGGTTTTTAACCAATCTTGTGCATCCAATATGTGATTTTGTGTCATTTTGTGTCATTGGTTGAACATTTAGGTCATATTCGTCCTCCCTAGGCTTATTCTAATCCAATTAGGGTTTTTAACCAATCTTGTGCATCCAATATGTGATTTTGTGTCATTTTGTGTCATTGGTTGAACATTTAGGTCATTTTCGTCCTCCCTAAGCTTATTCTAATCCAATTAGGGTTTTTAACCAATCTTGTGGATCCAATATGTTATTTTGTGTCATTTTGTGTCATTGGTTGAACATTTAGGTCATTTTCGTCCTCCTTAGGCTTATTCTAATCCAATTAGGTTTTTAACATACCTTGTGCATCCAATATGTGATTTTGTGCCATTTTGTGTCATTGGTTAAACATTTAGGTCATTTTCGTCCTCCCTAGGCTTATTGTAATCCAATTAGGGTTTTTAACCAATCTTGTGCTTCCAATATGTGATTTTGTGTCCTTTTGTGTCATTGGTTGAACATTTAGGTCATTTTCGTCCTCCCTAGGCTTATTCTAATCCAATTAGGGTTTTTAACCAATCTTGTGCATCCAATATGTGATTTTGTGTCATTTTGTGTCATTGGTTGAACATTTAGGTCATTTTCGTCCTCCCTAGGCTTATTCAAATCCAATTAGGGTTTTTAAACAATCTTGTGCATCAAATATGTGATTTTGTGATTGGTTGAACATTTAGGTCATTTTCGTCCTCCCTAGGCTTATTCTAATCCAATTAGGGTTTTTAACCAATCTTGTGTATCCAATATGTGATTTTGTGTCATTTTGTGTCATCGGTTGAACATTCAGGTCATTTTCGTCCTCCCTAGGCTTATTCTAATCCAATTAGGGTTTTTAACCAATCTTGTGCATCCAATATGTGATTTTGTGTCATTGGTTGAACATTTAGGTCAATTTCGTCCTCCCTAGGCTTATTCTAATCCAATTAGGGTTTTTAACCAATCTTGTGCATCCAATATGTAATTTTGTATCATTCTGTGTCATTGGTTGAACATTTTGGTCATTTTCGTCGTCCCTAGGCTTATTCTAATCCAATTAGGGTTTTTAACCAATCTTGTGCATCCAATATGTGATTTTCTGTCATTTTATGTCATTGGTTGAACATTTACGTCATTTTTGTCCTCCCTAGGCTTATTATAATCCAATTAGGGTTTTTAACCAATCTTGTGCATCCAATATGTGATTTTGTGATTGGTTGAACATTTAGGTCATTTTCGTCCTCCCTAGGCTTATTCTAATCCAATTAGGGTTTTTAACCAATCTTGTGCATCCAATATGTGATTTTGTGTCATTTTGTGTCGTTGGTTGAACATATAGATCATTTTCGTCCTCCCTAGGATTATTATAATCCAATTAGGGTTTTTAACCAATCTTGTGCATCCAATATGTGATTTTGTGTCATTGGTTGAACATTTAGGTCATTTTCGTCCTCCCTAGGCTTATTCTAATCCAATTAGGGTTTTTAACCAATCTTGTGCATCCAATATGTGATTTTCTGTCATTTAATGTCAATGGTTGAACATTTACGTCATTTTCGTCCTCCCTAGGCTTATTATAATCCAATTAGGGTTTTTAACCAATCTTGTGCATCCAATATGTGATTTTGTGTCAATGGTTGAACATTTAGGTCATTTTCGTCCTCCCTAGGCTTATTCTAATCCAATTAGGGTTTTTAACCAATCTTGTGCATCGAATATATGATTTTGTGTCATTTTGTGTCATTGGTTGAACATTTAGGTCATTTTCGTCCTCCCTAGGCTTATTCTAATCCAATTAGGGTTTTTAATCAATCTTGTGCATCCAATATGTGATTTTGTGTAATTTTGTGTCATCGGTTGAACATTTAGGTCATTTTCGTCCTCCCTAGGCTTATTCTAATCCAATTTGGGTTTTTCACCAATCTTGTCCATCCAATATGTGATTTTGTGTCATTTTGTGTCATTGGTTGAACATTTAGGTCATTTTCGTCCTCCCTAGGCTTATTCTAATCCAATTAGGGTTTTTAACCAATCTTGTGCATCCAATATGTGATTTTGTGTCATTGGTTGAACATTTAGGTCATTTTCGTCCTCCCTAGGCTTATTCTAATCCAATGAGGGTTTTTAACCAATCTTGTGCATCCAATATGTGATTTTGTGTCATTGGTTGAACATTTAGGTCATTTTCGTCCTCCCTAGGCTTATTCTAATCCAATTAGGGTTTTTAACCAATCTTGTGCATCCAATATGTGATTTTGTGTCATTTTGTGTCATTGCTTGAACATTTAGGTCATTTTCGCCCTCCCTAAGCTTATTCTAATCCAATTAGGGTTTTTAACCAATCTTGTGCATCCAATATGTGATTTTGTGTCATTGGTTGAACATTTAGGTCATTTTCGTCCTCCCTAGGCTTATTCTAATCCAATTAGGGTTTTTAACCAATCTTGTGCATCCAATATGTGATTTTGTGTCATTGCTTGAACATTTAGTTCATTTTCGTTCTCCCTAGGCTTATTCTAATCCAATTAGGGTTTTTAACCAATCTTGTGCATCCAATATGTGATTTTGTGTCATTTTGTGTCATTGGTTGAACATTTAGGTCATTTTCGTCCTCCCTAGGCTTATTCTAATCCAATTAGGGTTTTTAACCAATCTTGTGCATCCAATATGTGATTTTGTGTCATTATGTGTCATTGGTTGAACATTTAGGTCATTTTGGTCCTCCCTAGGCATATTCTAATCCAATTAGGGTTTTTAACCAATCTTGTGCATCCAATATGTGATTTTGTGTCATTTTGTGTCATTGGTTGAACATTTAGGTCATTTTCGTCCTCCCTAGGCTTATTCTAATCCAATTAGGGTTTTTAACCAATCTTGTGCATCCAATATGAGATTATGTGTCATTGGTTGAACATTTAGGTCATTTTCGTCCTCCCTAGGCTTATTCTAATCCAATTAGGGTTTCTAACCAATCTTGTGCATCCAATATGTGATTTTGTGTCATTCGTTGAACATTTAGGTCATTTTCATCCTCCCTAGGCTTATTCTAATCCAATTAGGGTTTTTAACCAATCTTGTGCATCCAATATGTGATTTTGTGTCATTGGTTGAACATTTAGGTCATTTTCGTCCTCCCTAGGCTTATTCTAATCCAATTAGGGTTTTTAACCAATCTTGTGCATCCAATATGTGATTTTGTGTCATTGGTTGAACATTTAGGTCATTTTCGTCCTCCCTAGGCTTATTCTAATCCAATTAGGGTTTTTAACAAATCTTGTGCATCCAATAAGTGATTTTGTGTCATTTTGTGTCATTGGTTGAACATTTAGTTCATTTTCGTCCTCCCTAGGCTTATTCTAATCCAATTAGGGTTTTTAACAAATCTTGTGCATCCAATAAGTGATTTTGTGTCATTTTGTGTCATTGGTTGAACATTTAGGTCATTTTCGTCCTCCCTAGGCTTATTCTAATCCAATTAGGGGTTTTAACCAATCTTGTGCATCCAATATGTGATTTTGTGTCATTGGTTGAACATTTAGGTCATTTTTGTCCTCCCTAGGCTTATTCTAATCCAATTAGGGTTTTTAACCAATCTTGGGCATCCAATATGTGATTTTGTGTCATTGGTTGAACATTTAGGTCATTTTCGTCCTCGCTAGGCTTATTCTAATCCAATTAGGGTTTTTAACCAATCTTGTGCATCCAATATGTGATTTTGTGTCATTGGTTGAACATTTAGGTTATTTTCGTCCTCCCTAGGTTTATTCTAATCCAATTAGGGTTTTTAACCAATCTTGTGCATCCAATATGTGATTTTGTGTCATTGGTTGAACATTTAGGTCATTTTCGTCCTCCCTAGGCTTATTCTAATCTAATTAGGGTTTTTAACCAATCTTGTGCATCCAATATGTGATTTTATGTCATTTTATGTCATTGGTTGAACATTTAGGTCATTTTCGTCCTCCCTAGGCTTATTCTAATCCAATTAGGGTTTTTAACCAATCTTGTGCATCCAATATGTGATTTTGTGTCATTTTGTGTCATTGGTTGAACATTTAGGATATTTTCGTCCACTTTAGGCTTATTCTAATCCAATTAGGGTTTTTAACCAATCTTGTGCATCCAATATGTGATTTTGTGTCATTGGTTGAACATTTAGGTCATTTTCGTCCTCCCTAGGCTTATTCTAATCCAATTAGGGTTTTTAACCAATATTGGGCATCCAATATGTGATTTTGTGTCATTTTTTGTCATTGGTTGAACATTTAGGTCATTTTCGTCCTCCCTAGGCTTATTCTAATCCAATTAGGGTTTTTAACCAATCTTGTGCATCCAATATGTGATTTTGTGTCATTGGTTAAACATTTAGGTCATTTTCGTCCTCCCTAGGCTTATTCTTATCCAATTAGGGTTTTTAACCAATCTTGTGCAACCAATATGTGATTTTGTGTCATTGGTTGAACATTTAGGTCATTTTCGTCCTCCCTAGGCTTATTCTAATCCAATTAGGGTTTTTAACCAATCTTGTGCATCCAATATGTGATTTTGTGATTGGTTGAACATTTAGGTTATTTTCGTCCTCCCTAGGCTTATTCTAATCCAATTAGGGTTTTTAACCAATCATGTGTATCCAATATGTGATTTTGTGTCATTTTGTGTCATCGGTTGAACATTCAGGTCATTTTCGTCCTCCCTAGGCTTATTCTAATCCAATTAGGGTTTTTAACCAATCTTGTGCATCCAATATGTGATTTTGTGTCATTGGTTGAACATTTAGGTCATTTTCGTCCTCCCTAGGCTTATTCTAATCCAATTAGGGTTTTTAACCAATCTTGTGCATCCAATATGTGATTTTGTGTCATCGGTTGAATATTTAGGTCATTTTTGTCCTCCCTAGGCTTATTCTAATCCAATTAGGGTTTTTAACCAATCTTGTGCATCCAATATGTGATTTTGTGTCATTGGTTGAACATTTAGGTCATTTTCGTCCTCCCTAGGCTTATTCTAATCCAATTAGGGTTTTTAACCAATCTTGTGCATCCAATATGTGATTTTGTGTCATTGGTTGAACATTTAGGTCATTTTCGTCCTCCCTAGGCTTATTCTAATCCAATTAGGGTTTTTAACCAATCTTGTGCATCCAATATGTCATTTTGTGTCATTGCTTGAACATTTAGGTCATTTTCGTCCTCCCTAGGCTTATTCTAATCCAATTAGGGTTTTTAACCAATCTTGTGCATCCAATATGTGATTTTGTGTCATTGGTCTAACATTTAGGTCATTTTTGTCCTCCCTAGGCTTATTCTAATCCAATTAGGGTTTTTAACCAATCTTGTGCATCCAATATGTGATTTTGTGTCATTCGTTGAACATTTAGGTCATTTTCGTCCTCCCTAGGCTTATTCTAATCCAATTAGGGTTTTTAACCAATCTTGTGCATCCAATATGTGATTTTGTGTTATTGGTTGAACATTTAGGTCATTTTCGTCCTCCCTAGGCTTATTCTAATCCAATTAGGGTTTTTAATTAATCTTGTGCATCCAATATCTGATTTTGTGTCATTGGTTGAACATTTAGGTCATTTTCGTCCTCCCTAGGCTTATTCTAATCCAATTAGGGTTTTTAACCAATCTTGTGCATCCAATATGTGATTTTGTGTCATTTTGTGTCATTGGTTGAACATTTAGGTCATTTTTGTCCTCCTTAGGCTTATTCTAATCGAATTAGGGTTTTTAACCAATCTTGTGCATCCAATATGTGATTTTGTGTCATTGGTTGAACATTTAGGTCATTTTCGTCCTCCCTAGGCTTATTCTAATCCAATTAGGGTTTTTAACCAATCTTGTGCATCCAATATGTGATTTTGTGTCATTGGTTGAACATTTAGGTCATTTTCGTCCTCCCTAGGCGTATTCTAATCCAATTAGGGTTTTTAACCAATCTTGTGCATCCAATATGTGATTTTGTGTCATTTTATGTCATTTTGTGTCATTGGTTGAACATTTAGGTCATTTTCGTCCTCCCTAGGCCTATTCTAATCCAATTAGGGTTTGTAACCAATCTTGTGCACCCAATATGTCATTTTGTGTTATTGGTTGAACATTTAGGTCATTTTCGTCCTCCCTAGGCTTATTCTAATCCAATTAGGGTTTTTAACCAATCTTGTGCATCCAATATGTGATTTTGTGTCATTGGTTGAACATTTAGGTCATTTTCGTCCTCCCTAGGCTTATTCTAATCCAATTAGGGTTTTTAACCAATCTTGTGCATCCAATATGTGATTTTTTGTCATTGGTTGAATATTTAGGTCATTTTTGTCCTCCCTAGGCTTATTCTAATCCAATTAGGGTTTTTAACCAATCTTGTGCATCCAATATGTGATTTTGTGTCATTGGTTGAACATTTAGGTCATTTTCGTCCTCCCTAGGCTTATTCTAATCCAATTAGGGTTTTTAACCAATCTTGTGCATCCAATATGTGATTTTGTGTCATTGGTTGAACATTTAGGTCATTTTCGTCCTCCCTAGGCTTATTCTAATCCAATTAGGGTTTTTAACCAATCTTGTGCATCCAATATGTTATTTTGTGTCATTGGTTGAACATTTAGGTCATTTTCGTCGTCCCTAGGCTTATTCTAATCCAATTACGGTTTTTAACCAATCTTGTGCATCCAATATGTGATTTTGTGTCATTGGTTGAACATTTAGGTCATTTTCGTCCTCGCTAGGCTTATTCTAATCCAATTAGGGTTTTTAACCAATCTTGTGCATCCAATATGTGATTTTGTGTCATTGGTTGAACATTTAGGTTATATTCGTCCTCCCTAGGCTTATTCTAATCCAATTAGGGTTTTTAACCAATCTTGTGCATCCAATATGTGATTTTGTGTCATTGGTTGAACATTTAGGTCATTTTCGTCCTCCCTAGGCTTATTCTAATCCAATTAGGGTTTTTAACCAATCTTGTGCATCCAATATGTGATTTTGTGTGATTTTGTGTCATTGGTTGAACATTTAGGTCATTTTCGTCCTCCCTAGGCTTATTCTAATCTAATTAGGGTTTTTAACCAATCTTGTGCATCCAATATGTGATTTTGTGTCATTTTGTGTCATTGGTTGAACATTTAGATCATTTTCGTCCTCCCTAGCCTTATTCTAATCCAATTAGGGTTTTTAACCAATCTTGTGCATCCAATATGTGATTTTATGTCATTGGTTGAACATTTAGGTCATTTTCGTCCTCCCTAGGCTTATTCTAATCTAATTAGGGTTTTTAACCAATCTTTTGCATCCATTATGTGATTTTGTGTCATTTTGTGTCATTGGTTGAACATTTAGGTCATTTTCGTCCTCCCTAGGCTTATTCTAATCCAATTAGGGTTTTTAATCAATCTTGTGCATCCAATATGTGATTTTGTGTAATTTTGTGTCATCGGTTGAACATTTAGGTCATTTTCGTCCTCCCTAGGCTTATTCTAATCCAATTAAGGTTTTTAACCAATCTTGTGCATCCAATATGTGATTTTATGTATTTTGTGTCATTGGTTGAACATATAGGTCATTTTTGTCCTCCATAGGCTTATTCTAATCCAATTAGGGTTTTTAACCAATCTTGTGCATCCAATATGTGATTTTGTGTCAATGGTTGAACATTTAGGTCATTTTGGTCCTCCCTAGGCTTATTCTAATCCAATTAGGGTTTTTAACCAATCTTGTGCATCGAATATATGATTTTGTGTCATTGGTTGAACATTTAAGTCATTTTCGTCCTCCCTAGGCTTATTCTAATCCAATTAGGGTTTTTAATCAATCTTGTGCATCTAATATGTGATTTTGTGTAATTTTGTGTCATCGGTTGAACATTTAGGTCATTTTCGTCCTCCCTAGGCTTATTCTAATCCAATTTGGGTTTTTAACGAATCTTGTGCATCCAATATGTGATTTTGTGTCATTGGTTGAACAGTTAGGTCATTTTCGTCCTCTCTAGACTTATTCTAATCCAATTAGGGTTTTTAACCAATCTTGTGCATCCAATATGTAATTTTGTGTCATTTTGTGTCATTGGTTGAAGATTTAGGTCATTTTCGTCCTCCCTAAGCTTATTCTAATCCAATTAAGGTTTTTAACCAATCTTGTGCATCCAATATGTGATTTTGTGTCATCGGTTGAACATTTAGGTCATTTTCGTCCTCCCTAGGCTTATTCTAATCCAATTAAGGTTTTTAACCAATCTTGTGCATCCAATATGTGATTTTATGTATTTTGTGTCATTGGTTGAACATATAGGTCATTTTTGTCCTCCATAGGCTTATTCTAATCCAATTAGGGTTTTTAACCAATCTTCTGCATCCAATATGTGATTTTGTGTCAATGGTTGAACATTTAGGTCATTTTGGTCCTCCCTAGGCTTATTCTAATCCAATTAGGGTTTTTAACCAATCTTGTGCATCGAATATATGATTTTGTGTCATTGGTTGAACATTTAAGTCATTTTCGTCCTCCCTAGGCTTATTCTAATCCAATTAGGGTTTTTAATCAATCTTGTGCATCTAATATGTGATTTTGTGTAATTTTGTGTCATCGG
>JBBPBQ010000008.1:30309706-30319848 GCA_037974755.1 Cicer yamashitae | reverse complement strand
AATATGTGATTTTGTGTCATTGGTTGAACAGTTAGGTCACTTTCGTCCTCTCTAGACTTATTCTAATCCAATTAGGGTTTTTAACCAATCTTGTGCATCCAATATGTAATTTTGTGTCATTTTGTGTTATTGGTTGAAGATTTAGGTCATTTTCGTCCTCCCTAAGCTTATTCTAATCCAATTAAGGTTTTTAACCAATCTTGTGCATCCAATATGTGATTTTGTGTCATCGGTTGAACATTTAGGTCATTTTCGTCCTCCCTAGGCTTATTCTAATCCAATTAGGGTTTTTAATCAATCTTGTCTATCCAATATGTGATTTTGTGTAATTTTGTGTCATCGGTTGAACATTTAGGTCATTTTCGTCCTCCCTAGGCTTATTCTAATCCAATTAAGGTTTTTAACCAATCTTGTGCATCCAATATGTGATTTTATGTATTTTGTGTCATTGGTTGAACATATAGGTCATTTTTGTCCTCCATAGGCTTATTCTAATCCAATTAGGGTTTTTAACCAATCTTGTGCATCCAATATGTGATTTTGTGTCAATGGTTGAACATTTAGGTCATTTTGGTCCTCCCTAGGCTTATTCTAATCCAATTAGGGTTTTTAACCAATCTTGTGCATCGAATATATGATTTTGGGTCATTTTGTGTCATTGGTTGAACATTTAGGTCATTTTCGTCCTCCCTAGGCTTATTCTAATCCAATTAGGGTTTTTAATCAATCTTGTGCATCCAATATGTGATTTTGTGTAATTTTGTGTCATCGGTTGAACATTTAGGTCATTTTCGTCCTCCCTAGGCTTATTCTAATCCAATTAGGGTTTTTAACCAATCTTGTGCATCCAATATGTGATTTTGTGTCATTGGTTGAACATTTAGGTCATTTTCGTCCTCCCTAGCCTTATTCTAATCCAATTTGGGTTTTTAACCAATCTTGTGCATCCAATATGTGATTTTGTGTCATTGGTTGAACATTTAGGTCATTTTCGTCCTCCCTAGGCTTATTCTAATCCAATTAGGGTTTTTAACCAATCTTGTGCATCCAATATGTGATTTTGTGTCATTTTGTGTCATTGGTTGAACATTTAGGTCATTTTCGTCCTCCCTAGGCTTATCCTAATCCAATTAGGGTTTTTAACAAATCTTGTGCATCCCATATGTGATTTTGTGTCATTTTGTGTCATTGGTTGAACATTTATGTCATTTTCGTCCTCCCCAAGCTTACTCTAATCAAATTAGGGTTTTTAACCAATCTTGTGCATCCAATATGTGATTTTGTGTCATTGGTTGAACATTTAGGTCATTTTCGTCCTCCCTAGGCTTATTCTAATCTAATTAGGGTTTTTAACCAATCTTGTGCATCCAATATGTGATTTTTTGTCATTTTGTGTCATTGGTTGAACATTTAGATCATTTTCGTCCTCCCTAGCCTTATTCTAATCCAATTAGGGTTTTTAACCAATGTTGTGCATCCAATATGTGATTTTGTGTCATTGGTTGAACATTTAGGTCATTTTCGTCCTCCCTAGGCTTATTCTATTCCATTTAGGGTTTTTAACCAATCTTGTGCATCCATTATATGTGATTTTGTGTCATTTTGTGTCATTGGTTGAATATTTAGGTCATTTTCGTCCTCCCTAGGCTTATTCTAATCCAATTAGGATTTTTAACCAATCTTGTGCATCCAATATGTGATTTTGTGTCATTGGTTGAACATTTAGGTCATTTTCGTCCTCCTTAGGCTTATTCTAATCCAATTAGGGTTTCTAACCAATCTTGTGCATCCAATATGTGATTTTCTGTCATTTTATGTCAATGGTTGAACATTTACGTCATTTTCGTCCTCACTAGGCTTATTATAATCCAATTAGGGTTTTTAACCAATCTTGTGCATCCAATATGTGATTTTGTGTCATTGGTTGAACATTTAGGTCATTTTCGTCCTCCCTAGGCTTATTCTAATCCAATTAGGGTTTTTAACCAATCTTGTGCATCCAATATGTGATTTTGTGTCATTTTGTGTCATTGGTTGAACATTTAGGTCATTTTCGTCCTCCCTAGGCTTATTCTAATCCAATTAGGGTTTTTAACCTATCTTGTGCATCCAATATGTGATTTTGTGTCATTTTGTGTCATTGCTTGAACATTTAGGTCATTTTCGTCCTCCCTAGGCTTATTCTAATCCAATTAGGGTTTTTAACCAATCTTGTGCATCCAATATGTGATTTTGTGTCATTGGTTGAACATTTAGGTCATTTTTGTCCTCCCTAGGATTATTCTAATCCAATTAGGGTTTTTAACCAATCTTGTGCATCAAATATGTGATTTTGTGTCATTTTGTGTCATTGGTTGAACATTTAGGTCATTTTCGTCCTCCCTAGGCTTATTCTAATCATATTAGGGTTTTTAACCAATCTTGTGCATCCAATATGTGATTTGTGTCATGTTGTGTCATTGGTTGAACATTTAGGTCATTTTCGTCCTCCCTAGGCTTATTCTAATCCAATTAGGGTTTTTAACCAATCTTGTGCATCCAATATGTGATTTTGTGTCATTTTGTGTCATTGGTTGAACATTTAGGTCATTTTCGTCCTCCCTAGGCTTACTCTAATCCAATTAGGGTTTTTAACCAATCTTGTGCATCAAATATGTGATTTTGTGTCATTTTTTGTCATCGGTTGAACATTTAGGTCATTTTCGTCCTCCCTATGCTTATTCTAATCCAATTAGGGTTTTTAACCAATCTTGTGCATCCAATATGTGATTTTGTGTCATTGGTTGAACATTTAGGTCATTTTCGTCCTCCCTAGGCTTATTCTAATCCAATTAGGGTTTTTAATCAATCTTGTGCATCCAATATGTGATTTTGTGTAATTTTGTGTCATTGGTTGAACATTTAGGTCATTTTCGTCCTCCCTAGGCTTATTCTAATCCAATTTGGGTTTTTAACCAATCTTGTGCATCCAATATGTGATTTTGTGTCATTGGTTGAACAGTTAGGTCATTTTCGTCCTCTCTAGACTTATTCTAATCCAATTAGGGTTTTTAACCAATCTTGTGCATCCAATATGTAATTTTGTGTCATTTTGTGTCATTGGTTGAAGATTTAGGTCATTTTCGTCCTCCCTAAGCTTATTCTAATCCAATTAAGGTTTTTAACCAATCTTGTGCATCCAATATGTGATTTTGTGTCATCGGTTGAACATTTAGGTCATTTTCGTCCTCCCTAGGCTTATTCTAATCCAATTAGGGTTTTTAAAAAATCTTGTCCATCCAATATGTGATTTTGTGTCATTTTGTGTCATTGGTTGAACATTTAGGTCATTTTCGTCCTCCCTAGGCTTATTCTAATCCAATTAGGGTTTTTAACCAATCTTGTGCATCCAATATGTGATTTTGTGTCATCTTATGTCATTGGTTGAACATTATGTCATTTTCGTCCTCCCTAGGCTTATTCTAATCCAATTAGGATTTTTAACCAATCTTGTGCATCCAATATGTGATTTTGTGTCATTGGTTGAACATTTAGGTCATTTTCACCTCCCTAGGCTTATTCTAATCTAATTAGGGTTTTGAACCAATCTTGTGCATCCAATATGTGATTTTGTGTCATTTTGTGTCATTGGTTGAACATTTAGATCATTTTCGTCCTCCCTAGCCTTATTCTAATCCAATTAGGGTTTTTAACCAATGTTGTGCATCCAATATGTGATTTTGTGTCATTGGTTGAACATTTAGGTCATTTTCGTCCTCCCTAGGCTTATTCTATTCCATTTAGGGTTTTTAACCAATCTTGTGCATCCATTATATGTGATTTTGTGTCATTTTGTGTCATTGGTTGAATATTTAGGTCATTTTCGTCCTCCCTAGGCTTATTCTAATCCAATTAGGGTTTTTAACCAATCTTGTGCATTTAGATCATTTTCGTCCTCCCTAGGCTTATTGTAATCCAATTAGGGTTTTTAACCAATCTTGTGCAACCAATATGTGATTTTGTGTCATTGGTTGAACATTTAGGTCATTTTCGTCCTCCCTAGGCTTATTCTAATCCAATTAGGGTTTTTAACCAATCTTGTGCATCCAATATGTGATTTTCTGTCATTTTATGTCATCGGTTGAACATTTACGTCATTTTCGTCCTCCCTAGGCTTATTATAATCCAATTAGGGTTTTTAACCAATCTTGTGCATCCAATATGTGATTTTGTGTCATTGGTTGAACATTTAGGTCATTTTCGTCCTCCCTAGGCTTATTCTAATCCAATTAGGGTTTTTAACCAATCTTGTGCATCCAATATGTGATTTCGTATCATTTTGTTTCATTGGTTGAACATTTAGGTCATTTTCGTCCTCCCTAGGCTTATTCTAATCCAATTAGGGTTTTTTTATCAATCTTGTGCATCCAATATGTAATTTTGTGTCATTTTGTGTCATTTGTTGAACATTTAGGTCATTTTCGTCCTCCCTAGGCTTATTCTAATCCAATTAGGGTTTTTAACAAATCTTGTGCATCCAATATGTGATTTTCTGTCATTTTGTGTCATTGGTTGAACATTTAGGTCATTTTCATCCTCCCTAGGCTTATTATAATCGAATTAGGGTTTTTAACCAATCTTGTGCATCCAATATGTGATTTTGTGTCATTGGTTGAACATTTAGGTCATTTTCGTCCTCCCTAGGCTTATTCTAATCCAATTAGGGTTTTTAACCAATCTTGTGCATCCAATATGTAATTTTGTTTCATTTCGTTTCATTGGTTGAACATTTAGGTCATTTTCGTCCTCCCTAGGCTTATTCTAATCCAATTAGGGTTTTTTTATCAATCTTGTGCATCCAATATGTAATTTTGTGTCATTTTGTGTCATTTGTTGAACATTTAGGTCATTTTCGTCCTCCCTAGGCTTATTCTAATCCAATTAGGGTTTTTAACAAATCTTGTGCATCCAATATGTGTTTTTCTGTCATTTTGTGTCATTGGTTGAACATTTAGGTCATTTTCGTCCTCCCTAGGCTTATTATAATCCAATTAGGGTTTTTAACCAATCTTGTGCAACCAATATGTGATTTTGTGTCATTGGTTGAACATTTAGGTCATTTTCGTCCTCCCTAGGCTTATTCTAATCCAATTAGGGTTTTTAACCAATCTTGTGCATCCATTATGTGATTTTGTGTCATTTTGTGTCATTGGTTGAACATTTATGTCATTTTCGTCCTCCCTAGGATTATTCTAATCCAATCAGGGTTTTTAACCAATCTTGTGCATCCAATATGTGATTTTGTGATTGGTTGAACATTTAGGTCATTTTCGTCCTCCCTAGGCTTATTCTAATCCAATTAGGGTTTTCAACCAATCTTGTGCATCCAGTATGTGATTTCGTATCATTTTTTGTCATTGGTTGAACATTTAGGTCATTTTCGTCCTCCCTAGGCTTATTCTAATCCAATAAGGGTTTTTAATCAATCTTGTGCATCCAATATGTGATTTTGTGTCATTGGTTGAACATTTAGGTCATTTTCGTCCTCCCTAGGCTTATTCTAATCCAATTAGGGTTTTTAACCAATCTTGTGCATCCAATATGTGATTTTGTGTCATTGGTTGAACATTTAGGTCATTTTCGTCCTCCCTAGGCTTATTCTAATCCAATTAGGGTTTTTAACCAATCTTGTGCATCCAATATGTGATTTTGTGTCATTGGTTGAATATTTAGGTCATTTTCGTCCTCCCTAGGCTTATTCTAATCCAATTAGGGTTTTTAACCAATCTTGTGCACCCAATATGTGATTTTGTGTCATTTTGTGTCATTGGTTGAACATTTAGTTCATTTTTGTCCTCCCTAGGCTTATTCTAATCCAATTAGGGTTTTTAACCAATCTTGTGCATATAATAAGTGATTTTGTGTCATTGGTAATCCAATTAGGTCATTTTCATCCTCGCTAGGCTTATTCTAATCCAATTAGGGTTTTTAACCAATCTTGTGCATCCAATATGTGATTTTGTGTCATTTTGTGTCATTGGTTGAACATTTAGGTCATTTTCGTCCTCCCTAGGCTTATTCTAATCCAATTAGGGTTTTTAACCAATCTTGTGCATCCAATATGTGATTTTGTGTCTTTGGTTGAACATTTAGGTCATTTTCGTCCTCTCTAGGCTTATTCTAATCCAATTAGGGTTTTAGGGTTTTTAACCAATCTTGTGCATCCAATATGTGATTTTGTGTCATTTTATGTCATTGGTTGAACATTTAGGTCATTTTCGTCCTCCCTAGGCTTATTCTAATCCAATTAGGGTTTTAAACCAATCTTGTGCATATAATAAGTGATTTTGTGTCATTGGTAATCCAATTAGGTCATTTTCGTCCTCGCTAGGCTTATTCTAATCCAATTAGGGTTTTTAACCAATCTTGTTCATCCAATATGTGATTTTGTGTCATTTTGTGTCATTGGTTGAACATTTAGGTCATTTTCGTCCTCCCTAGGCTTATTCTAATCCAATTAGGGTTTTTAACCAATCTTGTGCATCCAATATGTGATTTTGTGTCATCTTGTGTCATTGGTTGAACATTATGTCATTTTCGTCCTCCATAGGCTTATTCTAATTCAATTAGGGTTTTTAACCAATCTTGTGCATCCAATAGGTGATTTTGTGTCATTTGGTGGAATTCGTTGAAAATTTAGGTCATTTTCGTCCTCCCTAGGCTTATTCTAATCCAATTAGGGTTTTTAACCAATCTTGTGCATCCAATATGTGATTTTGTGTCATTGGTTGAACATTTAGGTCATTTTCGTCCTCCCTAGGCTTATTCTAATCCAATTAGGGTTTTTAACCAATCTTGTGCATCCAATATGTGATTTTGTGTCATTGGTTGAACATTTAGGTCATTTTCGTCCTCCCTAGGCTTTTTCTTTTCCAATTAGGGTTTTTAACCAATCTTGTGCATCCAATATGTGATTTTGTGTCATTGGTTGAACATTTAGGTCATTTTCGTCCTCCCTAGGCTTATTCTAATCCAATTAGGGTTTTTAACCAATCTTGTGCATCCAATATGAATTTTGTGTCATTTTCTGTCTTTGGTTGAACATTTAGGTCATTTTCGTCCTCCCTAGGCTTATTCTAATCCAATTAGGGTTTTTAACCAATCTTGTGCATCCAATATGTGATTTTGTGTCATTGGTTGAACATTTAGGTCATTTTCGTCCCCCCTAGGCTTATTCTAATCCAATTAGGGTTTTTAACCAATCTTGTGCATCCAATATGTGATTTTGTGTCATTGGTTGAACATTTAGGTCATTTTCGTCCTCCCTAGGCTTATTCTAATCCAATTAGGGTTTTTAACCAATCTTGTGCATCCAATATGTGATTTTGTGTCATTGGTTGAACATTTAGGTCATTTTCGTCCTCCCTAGGCTTATTCTAATCCAATTAGGGTTTTTAACCAATCTTGTGCATCCAATATGTGATTTTGTGTCATTGGTTGAACACTTAGGTCATTTTCGTCCTCCCTAGGCTTATTCTAATCCAATTAGGGTTTTAAACCAATCTTGTGCATCCAATATGTGATTTTGTTTCATTTTGTGTCGTTGGTTGAACATATAGATCATTTTCGTCCTCCATAGGCTTATTCTAATCCAATTAGGGTTTTTAACCAATCTTGTGCATCCAATATGTGATTTTCTGTCATTTTGTGTCATTGGTTGAACATTTAGGTCATTTTCGTCCTCCCTAGGCTTATTCTAATCCAATTAGGGTTTTTAACCAATCTTGTGCATCCAATATGTGATTTTGTGTCATTGGTTGAACATTTAGGTCATTTTCGTCCTCCCTGTGCTTATTCTAATCCAATTAGGGTTTTTAACCAATCTTGTGCATCCAATATGTGATTTTGTGTCATTGGTTGAACATTTAGGTCATTTTCGTCCTCCCTAGGCTTATTCTAATCCAATTAGGGTTTTTAACCAATCTTGTGCATCCAATATGTGATTTTGTGTCAGTGGTTGAACATTTAGGTCATTTTCCCCTAGGCTTATTCTAATCCAATTAGGGTTTTTAACCAATCTTGTGCATCCAATATGTGATTTTGTGTCATTTTGTGTCATTGGTTGAACATTTAGGTCATTTTCGTCCTCCCTAGGCTTATTCTAATCCAATTAGGGTTTTTAACCAATCTTGTGCATCCAATATGTGATTTTGTGTCATTGGTTGAACATTTAGGTCATTTTCGTCCTCCTAAGGCTTATTCTAATCCAATTAGGGTTTTTAACCAATCTTGTGCATCCAATATCTGATTTTGTGTCATTTTTTTTCATTGGTTGAACATTTAGGTCATTTTCGTCTTCCCTAGGCTTATTCTAATCCAATTAGGGTTTTTAACCAATCTTTTGCACCCAATATTTCATTTTGTGTCATTGGTTGAACATTTAGGTCATTTTCGTCCTCCCTAGGCTTATTTTAATCCAATTAGGGTTTTTAACCAATCTTGTGCATCCAATATGTGATTTTGTGTCATTTTGTGTCATTGGTTGAACATTTAGGTCATTTTCGTCCTCCCTAGGCTTATTCTAAACCAATTAGGGTTTTTAACCAATCTTGTGCATCCAATATGTGATTTTTTGTCATTTTGTGTCCATGGTTGAAGATTTAGTTTATTTTCGTCCTCCCTAGGCTTATTCTAATCCAATTAGGGTTTTTAACCAATCTTGTGCATCCAATATGTGATTTTGTGTCATTTTGTGTCATTGGTTGAACATTTAGGTTATTTTCGTCCTCCCTAGGCTTATTCTAATCTAATCAGGGTTTTTAACCAATCTTGTGCATCCAATATGTGATTTTGTGTCATTGGTTGAACATTTAGGTCATTTTCGTCCTCCCTAGGCTTATTCTAATCCAATTAGGGTTTTTAACCAATCTTGTGCATCCAATATGTGATTTTGTGTCATTTTGTGTCATTGGTTGAACATTTAGGTCATTTTCGTCCTCCCTAGGCTTATTCTAATCCAATTAGCGTTTTTATCCAATGTTGTGCATCAAATATGTGATTTTGTGTCATTTTCTGTCATTGGTTGAACATTTAGGTCATTTTTGACCTCCCTAGGCTTATTCTAATCCAATTAGGGTTTTAAACCAATCTTGTGCATCCAATATGTGATTTTGTGTCATCGGTTGCACATTTAGGTCATTTCCGTCCTCCCTAGGCTTATTCTAATCCAATTAGGATTTTTAACCAATCTTGTGCATCCAATATGTGATTTTGTGTCAGTGGTTGCACATTTAGGTCATTTTCGTCCTCCCTAGGCTTATTCTAATCCAATTAGGGTTTTTAACCAATCTTGTGCATCCAATATGTGATTTTGTGTCATTTTGTGTCATTGGTTGAATATTTAGGTCATTTTCGTCCTCCCTAGGCTTATTCTAATCCAATTAGGATTTTTAACCAATCTTGTGCATCCAATATGTGATTTTGTGTCATTGGTTGAACATTTAGGTCATTTTCGTCCTCCTTAGGCTTATTCTAATCCAATTAGGGTTTCTAACCAATCTTGTGCATCCAATATGTGATTTTCTGTCATTTTATGTCAATGGTTGAACATTTACGTCATTTTCGTCCTCCCTAGGCTTATTATAATCCAATTAGGGTTTTTAACCAATCTTGTGCATCCAATATGTGATTTTGTGTCAATGGTTGAACATTTAGGTCATTTTCGTCCTCCCTAGGCTTATTCTAATCTAATTAGGGTTTTTAACCAATCTTGTGCATTGAATATATGATTTTGTGTCATTTTGTGTCATTGGTTGAACATTTAGGTCATTTTCGTCCTCCCTAGGCTTATTCTAATCCAATTAGGGTTTTTAATCAATCTTGTGCATCCAATATGTGATTTTGTGTAATTTTGTGTCATCGGTTGAACATTTAGGTCATTTTCGTCCTCCCTAGGCTTATTCTAATCCAATTTGGGTTTTTAACCAATCTTGTGCATCCAATATGTGATTTTGTGTCATTGGTTGAACAGTTAGGTCACTTTCGTCCTCTCTAGACTTATTCTAATCCAATTAGGGTTTTTAACCAATCTTGTGCATCCAATATGTAATTTTGTGTCATTTTGTGTTATTGGTTGAAGATTTAGGTCATTTTCGTCCTCCCTA
>JBBPBQ010000008.1:30284127-30309468 GCA_037974755.1 Cicer yamashitae | reverse complement strand
AATATGTGATTTTGTGTCATTGGTTGAACAGTTAGGTCACTTTCGTCCTCTCTAGACTTATTCTAATCCAATTAGGGTTTTTAACCAATCTTGTGCATCCAATATGTAATTTTGTGTCATTTTGTGTTATTGGTTGAAGATTTAGGTCATTTTCGTCCTCCCTAAGCTTATTCTAATCCAATTAAGGTTTTTAACCAATCTTGTGCATCCAATATGTGATTTTGTGTCATCGGTTGAACATTTAGGTCATTTTCGTCCTCCCTAGGCTTATTCTAATCCAATTAGGGTTTTTAATCAATCTTGTCTATCCAATATGTGATTTTGTGTAATTTTGTGTCATCGGTTGAACATTTAGGTCATTTTCGTCCTCCCTAGGCTTATTCTAATCCAATTAAGGTTTTTAACCAATCTTGTGCATCCAATATGTGATTTTATGTATTTTGTGTCATTGGTTGAACATATAGGTCATTTTTGTCCTCCATAGGCTTATTCTAATCCAATTAGGGTTTTTAACCAATCTTGTGCATCCAATATGTGATTTTGTGTCAATGGTTGAATATTTAGGTCATTTTGGTCCTCCCTAGGCTTATTCTAATCCAATTAGGGTTTTTAACCAATCTTGTGCATCGAATATATGATTTTGTGTCATTTTGTGTCATTGGTTGAACATTTAGGTCATTTTCGTCCTCCCTAGGCTTATTCTAATCCAATTAGGGTTTTTAATCAATCTTGTGCATCCAATATGTGATTTTGTGTAATTTTGTGTCATCGGTTGAACATTTAGGTCATTTTCGTCCTCCCTAGGCTTATTCTAATCCAATTTGGGTTTTTAACCAATGTTGTGCATCCAATATGTGATTTTGTGTCATTGGTTGAACAGTTAGGTCATTTTCGTCCTCTCTAGACTTATTCTAATCCAATTAGGGTTTTTAACCAATCTTGTGCATCCAATATGTAATTTTTTGTCATTTTGTGTCATTGGTTGAAGATTTAGGTCATTTTCGTCCTCCCTAAGCTTATTCTAATCCAATTAAGGTTTTTAACCAATCTTGTGCATCCAATATGTAATTTTGTGTCATCGGTTGAACATTTAGGTCATTTTCGTCCTCCCTAGGCTTATTCTAATCCAATTAGGGTTTTTAACCAATCTTGTCCATCCAATATGTGATTTTGTGTCATTTTGTGTCATTGGTTGAACATTTAGGTCATTTTCGTCCTCCCTAGGCTTATTCTAATCCAATTAGGGTTTTTAACCAATCTTGTGCAACCAATATGTGATTTTGTGTCATTGGTTGAACATTTAGGTCATTTTCGTCCTCCCTAGGCTTATTCTAATCCAATTTGGGGTTTTAACCAATCTTGTGCATCCAATATGTGATTTTGTGTCATTGGTTGAACATTTAGGTCATTTTCGTCCTCCCTAGGCTTATTCTAATCCAATTAGGGTTTTTAACCAATCTTGTGCATCCAATATGTGATTTTGTGTCATTGGTTGAACATTTAGGTCATTTTCGTCCTCCCTAGGCTTATTCTAATCCAATTAGGGTTTTTAACCAATCTTGTGCATCCAATATGTGATTTTGTGTCATTGGTTTAACATTAGGTCATTTTCGTCCTCCCTAGGGTTATTCTAATCCAATTAGCGTTTTTAACCAATCTTGTGAATCCAATATGTGATTTTGTGTCATTTTGTGTCATTGGTTGAAAATTTAGGTCATTTTCGTCCTCCCTAGGCTTATTCTAATCCAATTAGGGTTTTTAACCAATCTTGTGCATCCAATATGTGATTTTGTGTCATTTTGTGTCATTGGTTGAACATTTAGGTCATTTTCGTCCTCCCTAGGCTTATTCTAATCCAATTAGGGTTTTTAATCAATCTTGTCTATCCAATATGTAATTTTGTGTAATTTTGTGTCATCGGTTGAACATTTAGGTCATTTTCGTCCTCCCTAGGCTTATTCTAATCCAATTAAGGTTTTTAACCAATCTTGTGCATCCAATATGTGATTTTATGTATTTTGTGTCATTGGTTGAACATATAGGTCATTTTCGTCCTCCATAGGCTTATTCTAATCCAATTAGGGTTTTTAACCAATCTTGTGCATCCAATATGTGATTTTGTGTCATTGGTTGAACATTTAGGTCATTTTCGTCCTCCCTAGGCTTATTCTAATCCAATTAGGGTTTTTAACCAATCTTGTGCATCCAATATGTGATCTTGTGATTGGTTGAACATTTAGGACATTTTCGTCCTCCATGGCCTTATTCTAATCCAATTAGGGTTTTGAACCAATCTTGTGCATCCAATATGTAATTTTGTGTCATTTTGTGTCATTGGTTGAACATATAGGTCATTTTCGTCCTCCATAGGCTTATTCTAATCCAATTAGGGTTTTTAACCAATCTTGTGCATCCAATATGTGATTTTGTATCATTTTGTGTCATTGGTTGAACATTTAGGTCATTTTCGTCCTCCCTAGGCTTATTCTAATCCAATTAGGGTTTTTAACCAATCTTGTGCATCCAGTATGTGATTTTGTGTCATTTTGTGTCATTGATTGAACATTTAGGTCATTTTCGTCCTCCCTAGGCTTATTCTAATCCAATTAGGGTTTTTAACCAATCTTGTGCATCCAATATGTGATTTTGTGTCATTGGTTGAACATTTAGGTCATTTTCGTCCTCCCTAGGCTTATTCTAATCCAATTAGGGTTTTTAACCAATCTTGTGCATCCAATATGTGATTTTGTGTCATTGGTTGAACATTTAGGTCATTTTCGTCCTCCCTAGGCTTATTGAAATCCAATTAGGGTTTTTAACCAATCTTGTGCATATAATAAGTGATTTTGTGTCATTGGTTGCACATTTAGGTCATTTTCGTACTCGCTAGGCTTCTTCTAATCCAATTAGAGTTTTTAACCAATCTTGTGCATCCAATATGTGATTTTGTGTCATTGGTTGCACATTTAGGTCATTTTCGTCCTCCCTAGGCTTATTCTAATCCAATTAGGGTTTTTAACCAATCTTGTGCATATAATAAGTGATTTTTTGTCATTGGTAATCCATTAAAGTTCATTTTTTTCCTCCCTAGACTTATTCTAATCCAATTAGGGTTTTTAACCAATCTTGTGCATCCAATATGTGATTTTGTGTCATTGGTTGAACATTTAGGTCATTTTCGTCCTCCCTAGGCTTATTCTAATCCAATTAGGGTTTTTAACCAATCTTGTGCATCCAATATGTGATTTTGTGTCATTTTGTGTCATTGCTTGAACATTTAGGTCATTTTCGCCCTCCCTAAGCTTATTCTAATCCAATTAGGGTTTTTAACCAATCTTGTGCATCCAATATGTGATTTTGTGTCATTGGTTGAACATTTAGGTCATTTTCGTCCTCCCTAGGCTTATTCTAATCCAATTAGGGTTTTTAACCAATCTTGTGCATCCAATATGTGATTTTGTGTCATGGGTTGAACTTTTAGGTCATTTTCCTCTTCCCTAGGCATATTCTAATCCAATTAGGGTTTTTAACCAATCTTGTGCATCCAATATGTGATTTTGTGTCATTGGTTGAACATTTAGGTCATTTTCGTCCTCCCTAGGCTTATTCTAATCCAATTAGGGTTTTTAACCAATCTTGTGCATCCAATATGTGATTTTGTGTCATTTTGTGTCATGGGTTGTACATTTAGGTCATTTTCCTCTTCCCTAGGCATATTCTAATCCAATTTGGGTTTTTAACCAATCTTGTGAATCCAATATGTGATTTTGTGTAATTGGTTGAACATTTAGGTCATTTTCGTCCTCCCTAGGCTTATTCTAATCCAATTAGTGTTTTTAACCAATCTTGTGCATCCAATATGTGATTTTGTGTCATGGGTTGAACATTTATGTCATTTTCCTCTTCCCTAGGCATATTCTAATCCAATTAGGGTTTTTAACCAATCTTGTGCATCCAATATGTGATTTTGTGTCATTGGTTGAACATTTAGGTCATTTTCGTCCTCCCTAGGCTTATTCTAATCCAATTAGGGTTTTTAACCAATCTTGTGCATCCAATATGTGATTTTCTGTCATTTTATGTCAATGGTTGAACATTTACGTCATTTTCGTCCTCCCTAGGCTTATTATAATCCAATTAGGGTTTTTAACCAATCTTGTGCATCCAATATGTGATTTTGTGTCATTGGTTGAACATTTAGGTCATTTTCGTCCTCCCTAGGCTTATTCTAATCCAATTAGGGTTTTTAACCAATCTTGTGAATCCAATATGTGATTTTGTGTCATTGATTGAACATTTAGGTCATTTTCGTCCTCCCTAGGCTTTTTCTAATCCAATTAGGGTTTTTAACCAATCTTGTGCATCCAATATGTGATTTTGTGTCATTGGTTGAACATTTAGGTCATTTTCGTCCTCCCTAGGCTTATTCTAATCCAATTAGGATTTTTAACCAATCTTGTGCATCAAATATGTGATTTTGTGTTATTTTGTGTCATTCGTTGAAAATTTAGGTCATTTTCGTCCTCCCTAGGCTTATTCTAATCCAATTAGGGTTTTTAACCAATCTTGTGCATCCAATATGTGATTTTGTGTCATTGGTTGAACATTTAGGTCATTTTCGTCCTCCGTAGGCTTATTCTAATCCACTTAGGGTTTTTAACCAATCTTGTGCATCCAATATGTGATTTTGTGTCATTGGTTGAACATTTAGGTCATTTTCGTCCTCCCTAGGCTTATTCTAATCCAATTAGGGTTTTTAACCAATCTTGTGCATCCAATATGTGATTTTGTGTCATTTTGTGTCATTGGTTGAACATTTAGGTCATTTTCGTCCTCCCTAGGCTTATTCTAATCCAATTAGGGTTTTTAACCAATCTTTTGCAACTAATATGTGATTTTGTGTCATTGGTTGAACCTTTAGGTCATTTTCGTCCTCCCTAGGCTTATTCTAATCCAATTAGGGTTTTTAACCAATCTTGTGCATCCAATATGTGATTTTGTGTAATTTTGTGTCATTGGTTGAACATTTAGGTCATTTTCGTCCTCCCTAGGCTTATTCTAATCCAATTAGGGTTTTTAACCAATCTTGTGCAACCAATATGTGATTTTGTGTCATTTTGTGTCATTGGTTGAACATTTAGGTCTATTTCGTCCTCCCTAGGCTTATGCTAATCCAATTAGGGTTTTTAACCAATCTTGTGCATCCAACATGTGATTTTGTGTCATTGGGTGAACATTTAGGTCATTTTCGTCCTCCCTAGGCTTATTCTAATCCAATTAGGGTTTTTAACCAATCTTGTGCATCCAATATGTGATTTTGTGTCATTGGTTGAACATTTAGGTCATTTTCGTCCTCCCTAGGCTTATTCTAATCCAATTAGGGTTTTTAACCAATCTTGTGCATCCAATATGTGATTTTGTGTCATTGGTTGAACATTTAGGTCATTTTCGTCCTCCCTAGGCTTATTCTAATCTAATTCGGGTTTTTAACCAATCTTGTGCATCCAATATGTGATTTTGTGTCATAGGTTGAACATTTAGGTCATTTTCGTCCTCCCTAGGCTTATTCTCATCCAATTAGGGTTTTTAACCAATCTTGTGCATCCAATATGTGATTTTGTGTCATTTTGTGTCATTGGTTGAATATTTAGGTCATTTTCGTCCTCCCTAGGCTTATTCTAATCCAATTAGGGTTTTTAACCAATCTTGTGCATCCAATATGTGATTTTGTGTCATTGGTTGAACATTTAGGTCATTTGGGACCTCCCTAGGCTTATTCTAGTCCAATTAGGGTTTTTAACCAATCTTGTGCATCCAATATGTGATTTTGTGTCATTGGTTGAACATTTAGATCATTTTCGTCCTCCCTAGGCTTATTCTAATCCAATTAGTGTTTTTAACCAATCTTGTGCATCCAATATGTGATTTTGTGTCATTGGTTGAACATTTAGGTCATTTTCGTCCTCCCTAGGCTTATTCTAATCCAATTAGGGTTTTTAACCAATCTTGTGCATCCAATATGTGATTTTGTGTCATTGGTCTAACATTTAGGTCATTTTCGTCCTCCCTAGGCTTATTCTAATCCAATAAGGGTTTTTAACCAATCTTGTGCATCCAATATGTGATTTTGTGTCATTTTGTGTCATTGGTTGAACATTTAGGTCATTTTCGTCCTCCCTAGGCTTATTCTAATCCAATTAGGGTTTTTAACCAATCTTGTGCATCCAATATGTGATTTTGTGTCATTTTGTGTCATTGGTTGAACATTTAGGTCATTTTCGTCCTCCCTAGGCTTATTCTAATCCAATTACGGTATTTAACCAATCTTGTGCATCCAATATGTGATTTTGTGTCGTTTTGTGACATTGATTGAACATTTAGGTCATTTTCGTCCTCCCTAGGCTTATTCTAATCCAATTAGGGTTTTTAAGCAATCTTGTGCATCCAACATGTGATTTTGTGTCATTTTGTGTCATTGGTTGAACATTTAGGTCATTTTCGTCCTCCCTAGGCTTATTCTAATCCAATAAGGGTTTTTAACCAATCTTGTGCATCCAATATGTGATTTTGTGTCATTTTGTGTCATTGGTTCAACATTTAGGTCATTTTCGTCCTCCCTAGGCTTATTCTAATCCAATTAGGGTTTTTAACCAATCTTGTGCATCCAATATGTGATTTTTTGTCATTTTGTGTCCATGGTTGAAGATTTAGTTTATTTTCGTCCTCCCTAGGCTTATTCTAATCCAATTAGGGTTTTTAACCAATCTTGTGCATCCAATATGTGATTTTGTGTCATTTTGTGTCATTGGTTGAACATTTAGGTTATTTTCGTCCTCCCTAGGCTTATTCTAATCTAATCAGGGTTTTTAACCAATCTTGTGCATCCAATATGTGATTTTGTGTCATTGGTTGAACATTTAGGTCATTTTCGTCCTCCCTAGGCTTATTCTAATCCAATTAGGGTTTTTAACCAATCTTGTGCATCCAATATGTGATTTTGTGTCATTTTGTGTCATTGGTTGAACATTTAGGTCATTTTCGTCCTCCCTAGGCTTATTCTAATCCAATTAGGGTTTTTAACCAATCTTGTGCATCCAATATGTGATTTTGTGTCATTTTGTGTCATCGATTGAACATTTAGGTCATTTTCGTCCTCCCTAGGCTTATTCTAATCCAATTAGGGTTTTTAACCAATCTTGTGCATCCAATATGTGATTTTGTGTCATTTTGTGTCATTGGTTGAACATTTAGGTCAGTTTCGTCCTCCCTAGACTTATTCTAAGATTGAACATTTCGGTCATTTTCGTCCTCCGTAGGCTTATTCTAATCCAATTAGGGTTTTTAACCAATCTTGTGCATCCAATATGTGATTTTGTGTCATTTTGTGTCATTGGTTGAACATTTAGGTCATTTTCGTCCTCCCTAGGCTTATTCTAATCCAATTAGGGTTTTTAACCAATCTTGTGCATCCAATATGTGATTTTGTGTCATTGATTGAACATTTAGGTCATTTTTGTCGTCCCTAGGCTTATTCTAATCCAATTAGGGTTTTTAACCAATCTTGTGCATCCAATATGTGATTTTGTGTCATTTTGTGTCATTGGTTGAACATTTAGGTCATTTTCGTCCTCCCTAGGCTTATTCTAATCCATTTAGGGTTTTTAACCAATCTTATGCATCCAATATGTGATTTTGTGTCATTGGTTGCACATTTAGGTCATTTTCGTCCTCCCTAGGCTTATTCTAATCCAATTAGGGTTTTTAACCAATCTTGTGCATATAATAAGTGATTTTGTGTCATTTGTAATCCAATTGGGTCATTTTCGTCCTCGCTAAACTTATTCTAACCCAATTAGGGTTTTTAACCAATCTTGTGCATCCAATATGTGATTTTGTGTCATTGGTTGAACATTTAGGTCATTTTCGTCCTCCCTAGGCTTATTCTAATCCAATTAGGGTTTTTAACCAATCTTGTGCATCCAATATGTGATTTTGTGTCATTGGTTGCACATTTAGGTCATTTTCGTCCTCCCTAGGCTTATTCTAATCCAATTAGGGTGTTTAACCAATCTTGTGCATCCAATATGTGATTTTGTGTCATTGGTTGAACATTTAGGTCATTTTCGTCCTCCCTAGGCTTATTCTAATCCAATTAGGGTTTTTAACCAATCTTGTGCATCCAATATGTGATTTTGTGTCATTGGTTGCACATTTAAGTCATTTTCATCCTCCCTAGGCTTATTCTAATCCAATTAGGGTTTTTAACCAATCTTGTGCATACAATAAGTGATTTTATGTCATTGGTAATCCAATTAGGTCATTTTCGTCCTCGCTAGACTTATTCTAATCCAATTAGAATTTTTAACCAATCTTCTGCATCCAATATGTGATTTTATGTCATTTTGTGTTATTGGTTGAACATTTAGGTCATTTTCGTCCTCCCTAGGCTTATTCTAATCCAATTAGGGTTTTTAACCAATCTTGTGCATCCAATATGTGATTTTGTGTCAGTTTGTGTCATTGGTTGAACATTTAGGTCATTTTCGTCCTCCCTAGGCTTATTCTAATCCAATTAGGGTTTCTAATCAATCTTGTCTATCCAATATGTGATTTTGTGTAATTTTGTGTCATCGGTTGAACATTTAGGTCATTTTCGTCCTCCCTAGGCTTATTCTAATCCAATTAAGGTTTTTAACCAATCTTGTGCATCCAATATGTGATTTTATGTATTTTGTGTCATTGGTTGAACATATAGGTCATTTTCGTCCTCCATAGGCTTATTCTAATCCAATTAGGGTTTTTAACCAATCTTGTGCATCCAATATGTGATTTTGTGTCATTGGTTGAACATTTAGGTCATTTTCTTCCTCCTTAGGCTTATTCTATTCCAATTTGGGTTTTTAACCAATCTTGTGCATCCAATATGTGATTTTGTGTCATTGGTTGAACAGTTAGGTCATTTTCGTCCTCTATAGACTTATTCTAATCCAATTAGTGTTTTAAACCAATCTTGTGCATCCAATATGTAATTTTGTGTCATTTTGTGTCATTGGTTGAAGATTTAGGTCATTTTCGTCCTCCCTAGGCTTATTCTAATCCAATTAAGGTTTTTAACCAATCTTGTGCATCCAATATGTGATTTTGTGTATTTTGTGTCATTGGTTGAACATATAGGTAATTTTCGTCCTCCATAGGCTTATTCTAATCCAATTAGGGTTTTTAACCAATCTTGTGCTTCCAATATGTGATTTTGTGTCATTGGTTGAACATTTAAGTCATTTTCGTCTTCGCTAGGCATATTCTAATCCAATTAGGGTTTTTAACCAATCTTGTGCATCCAATATGTGATTTTGTGTCATTGGTTGAACATTTAGGTCAATTTCGTCCTCCCTAGGCTTATTCTAATCCAATTAGGGTTTTTAACCAATCTTGTGCATCCAATATGTGATTTTGTGTCATTGGTTGAACAGTTAGGTCATTTTTGTCCTCTCTAGACTTATTCTAATCCAATTAGGGTTTTTAACCAATCTTGTGCATCCAATATGTAATTTTGTGTCATTTTGTGTCATTGGTTGAAGATTTAGGTCATTTTCGTCCTCCCTAGGCTTATTCTAATCCAATTTTGGTTTTTAACCAATCTTGTGCAATCAATATGTGATTTTGTGTATTTTGTGTCATTGGATGATCATATAGGTCATTTTCGTCCTCCATAGGCTTATTCTAATCCAATTAGGGTTTTTAACCAATCTTGTGCATCCAATATGTGATTTTGTGTCATTGGTTGAACATATAGGTCATTTTCGTCCTCCATAGGCTTATTCTAATCCAATTAGGGTTTTTAACCAATCTTGTGCATCCAATATGTGATTTTGTGTCATTGGTTGAACATTTAGGTCAATTTCGTCCTCCCTAGGCTTATTCTAATCCAATTAGGGTTTTTAACCAATCTTGTGCATCCAATATGTAATTTTCTATCATTTTGTGTCATTGGTTGAACATTTAGGTAATTTTCGTCCTCCCTAGGCTTATTCTAATCCAATTAGGGTTTTTAACCAACCTTGTGCATCCAATATGTGATTTTGTGTCAATGGTTGAACATTTAGGTCATTTTCGTCCTCCCTAGGCTTATTCTAATCCAATTAGGGTTTTTAACCAATCTTGTGCATCCAATATGTGATTTTGTGTCATTTTGTGTCATTGGTTGAACATTTAGGTCATTTTCGTCCTCCCTAGGCTTATTCTAATCCAATTAGGGTTTTTAATCAATCTTATGCATCCAATATGTGATTTTGTGTAATTTTGTGTCATCGGTTGAACATTTAGGTCATTTTCGTCCTCCCTAGGCTTATTCTAATTTAATTTGGGTTTTTAACCAATCTTGTGCATCCAATATGTGATTTTGTGTCATTGGTTGAACAGTTAGGTCATTTTCGTCCTCTCTAGACTTATTCTAATCCAATTAGGGTTTTTAACCAATCTTGTGCATCCAATATGTAATTTTGTGTCATTTTGTGTCATTGGTTGAAGATTTAGGTCATTTTCGTCCTCCCTAAGCTTATTCTAATCCAATTTAGGTTTTTAACCAATCTTGTGCATCCAATATGTGATTTTGTGTATTTTGTGTCATTGGTTGAACATATAGGTCATTTTCGTCCTCCATAGGCTTATTCTAAACCAATTAGGGTTTTTAACCAATCTTGTGCATCCAATATGTTATTTTGTGTCATTGGTTGAACATTTAAGTCGTTTTCGTCCTCCCTAGGCTTATTCTAATCTAATTAGGGTTTTTAACCAATCTTGTGCATCCAATATGTGATTTTGTGTCATTGGTTGAACATTTAGGTCATTTTCGTCCTCCCTAGGCTTATTCTAATCCAATTAGGGTTTTTAACCAGTCTTGTGCATCCAATATGTGATTTTGTGTCATTGGTTGAACATTTAGGTCAATTTCGTCCTCCCTAGGCTTATTCTAATCCAATTAGGGTTTTTAACCAATCTTGTGCATCCAATATGTAATTTTCTATCATTTTGTGTCATTGGTTGAACATTTAGGTAATTTTTTCCTCCCTAGGCTTATTCTAATCCAATTAGGGTTTTTAACCAATCTTGTGCATCCAATATGTGATTTTGTGTCATTGGTTGAACATTTAGGTCATTTTCGTCCTCCGTAGGCTTATTCTAATCCAATTAGGGTTTTTAACCAATCCTGTGCATCCAATATGTGATTTTGTGTCTTTTGTTGAACATTTAGGTCATTTTTGTCCTCCCTAGGATTATTCTAATCCAATTAGAGTTATTAACCAATCTTGTGCATCCAATTAGTGATTTTGTGTCATTGGTTGAACATTTAGGTCATTTTCGTCGTCCAAAGGCTTATTCTAATCCAATTAGGGTTTTTAACCAATCTTGTGCATCCAATATGTGATTTTGTGTCATTGGTTGAACATTTAGGTCATTTTCGTCCTCCCTAGGCTTATTCTAATCCAATTAGGGTTTTTAACCAATCTTGTGCATCCAATATGTGATTTTGTGTCATTGGTTGAACATTTAGGTCATTTTCGTCCTCCCTAGGCTTATTCTAATCCAATAAGGGTTTTTAACCAATCACGTGCATCCAATATGTGATTTTGTCTCATTGGTTGAACATTTAGGTCATTTTCGCATTCCAAAGGCTTATTCTCATCCAATTAGGGTTTTTAACCAATCTTGTGCATCCAATATTTCATTTTGTGTCATTGGTTGAACATTTAGGTCATTTTCATCCTCCCTAGTCTTATTCTAATCCAATTAGGGTTTTTAACCAATCTTGTGCATCCAATATGTGATTTTGTGTCATTGGTTGAACATTTAGGTCATTTTCGTCCTCCCTAGGCTTATTCTAATCCAATTAGGGTTTTTAACCAATCTTGTGCATCCAATATGTGATTTTGTGTCATTTTGTGTCATTGGCTAAACTTTTAGTTCATTTTCGTCCTCCTAGGCTTATTCTAATCCAATTAGGGTTTTTAACCAATCTTGTGCATCCAATATGTGATTTTGTGTCATTTTGTGTCATTGGTTGAACATTTAGGTCATTTTCGTCCTCCCTAGGCTTATTCTAATCCAATTAGGGTTTTTAACCAATCTTGTGCATCCAATATGTGATTTTGTGTCATTTTATGTCATTGATTCAACATTTAGGTCATTTTCGTCCTCCCTAGGCTTATTCTAATCCAATTAGGGTTTTTAACCAATCTTGTGCATCCAATATGTGATTTTGTGTCATTTTGTGTCATTGGTTGAACATTTAGGTCATTTTCGTCCTCCCTAGGCTTATTCTAATCCAATTAGGGTTTTTAACCAATCTTGTGCATCCAATATGTGATTTGGTGTCATTGGTTGAAAATTTAGGTCATTTTCGTCCTCCCTAGGCTTATTCTAATCCAATTAGCGTTTTTAACCAATCTTGTGCGTCCAATATGTGATTTTGTGTCATTGGTTGAACATTTAGGTCATTTTCGTCCTCCACAGGCTTATTCTAATCCAATTAGGGTTTTTAACCAATCTTGTGCATCCAATATGTGATTATGTGTTGTTTTGTGTCATTGGTTGAACATTTAGGTCATTTTCGTCCTCCCTAGGCTTATTCTAATCCAATTAGGGTTTTTAACCAATCTTGTGCATCCAATATGTGATTTTGTGTCATTTTGTGTCATTGGTTGAACATTTAGGTCATTTTCGTCCTCCCTAGGCTTATTCTAATCCAATTAGGGTTTTTAACCAATCTTGTGCATCTAATATGTGATTTTGTGTCATTTTGTGTCATTGGTTAAACATTTATGTCATTTTCGTCCTCCCTAGGCTTATTCTAATCCAATTAGGGTTTTTAACCAATCTTGTGCATCCAATATGTGCTTTCGTGTCATTGGTTGAACATATAGGTCATTTTCGTCCTCCCTAGGCTTATTCTAATCCAATTAGGGTTTTTTGACCAATCTAGTGCATCCAATATGTGATTTTGTGTCACTTTGTTTCATTGGTTGAACATTTAGGTCATTTTCGTCCTCCCTAGGCTTATTCTAATCCAATTAGGGTTTTTAACCAATCTTGTGCATCCAATATGTGATTTTGTGTCATTTTGTGTCATTGGTTGAACATTTAGGTCATTTTCGTCCTCCCTAGGCGTATTCTAATCCAATTTGGGTTTTTAACCAATCTTGTGCATCCAATATGTGATTTTGTGTCATTGGTTGAACATTTAGGTCATTTTCGTCCTCCCTAGGCTTATTCTAATCCAATTAGGGTTTTTAACCAATCTTGTGCATATAATAAGTGATTTTGTGTCATTGGTAATCCAATTAGGTCATTTTCGTCCTCGCTAGGCTTATTCTAATCCAATTAGGGTTTTTAACCAATCTTGTGCATCCAAAATGTGATATTGTGTCATTGGTTGAACATTTAGGTCATTTTCGTCCTCCCTAGGCTTATTCTAATCCAATTAGGGTTTTTAACCAATCTTGTGCATCCAATATGTGATTTTGTGTCATTTTGTGTCATTGGTTGAACATTTAGGTCATTTTCGTCCTCCCTAGGCTTATTCTAATCCAATTAGGGTTTTTAACCAATCTTGTGCATCCAATATGTGATTTTGTGTCATCTTGTGTCATTGGTTTAACATTATGTCATTTTCGTCCTCCCTAGGCTTATTCTAATCCAATTAGGATTTTTAACCAATCTTGTGCATCCAATATGTGATTTTGTGTCATTGGTTGAACATTTAGGTCATTTTCGTCCTCCTTAGGCCTATTCTAATCCAATTAGGGTTTCTAACCAATCTTGTGCATCCAATATGTGATTTTCTGTCATTTTATGTCAATGGTTGAACATTTACGTCATTTTCGTCCTCCCTAGGCTTATTATAATCCAATTAGGGTTTTTAACCAATCTTGTCCATCCAATATGTGATTTTGTGTCATTTTGTGTCATTGGTTGAACATTTAGGTCATTTTCGTCCTCCCTAGGCTTATTCTAATCCAATTAGGGTTTTTAACCAATCTTGTGCATCCAATATGTGATTTTGTGTCATCTTGTGTCATTGGTTGAACATTATGTCATTTTCGTCCTCCTTAGGCTTATTCTAATCCAATTAGGATTTTTAACCAATCTTGTGCATCCAATATGTGATTTTGTGTCATTGGTTGAACATTTAGGTCATTTTCGTCCTCCTTAGGCTTATTCTAATCCAATTAGGGTTTCTAACCAATCTTGTGCATCCAATATGTGATTTTCTGTCATTTTATGTCATTGGTTGAACATTTACGTCATTTTCGTCCTCCCTAGGCTTATTATAATCCAATTAGGGTTTTTAACCAATCTTGTGCATCCAATATGTGATTTTGTGTCATTGGTTGAACATTTAGGTCAATTTCGTCCTCCCTAGGCTTATTCTAATCCAATTAGGGTTTTTAACCAATCTTGTGCATCCAATATGTGATTTTGTGTCATTGGTTGAACAGTTAGGTCATTTTTGTCCTCTCTAGACTTATTCTAATCCAATTAGGGTTTTTAACCAATCTTGTGCATCCAATATGTAATTTTGTGTCATTTTGTGTCATTGGTTGAAGATTTAGGTCATTTTCGTCCTCCCTAGGCTTATTCTAATCCTATTTAGGTTTTTAACCAATCTTGTGCAATCAATATGTGATTTTGTGTATTTTGTGTCATTGGATGATCATATAGGTCATTTTCGTCCTCCATAGGCTTATTCTAATCCAATTAGGGTTTTTAACCAATCTTGTGCATCCAATATGTGATTTTGTGTCATTGGTTGAACATATAGGTCATTTTCGTCCTCCATAGGCTTATTCTAATCCAATTAGGGTTTTTAACCAATCTTGTGCATCCAATATGTGATTTTGTGTCATTGGTTGAACATTTAGGTCAATTTCGTCCTCCCTAGGCTTATTCTAATCCAATTAGGGTTTTTAACCAATCTTGTGCATCCAATATGTAATTTTCTATCATTTTGTGTCATTGGTTGAACATTTAGGTAATTTTCGTCCTCCCTAGGCTTATTCTAATCCAATTAGGGTTTTTAACCAACCTTGTGCATCCAATATGTGATTTTGTGTCAATGGTTGAACATTTAGGTCATTTTCGTCCTCCCTAGGCTTATTCTAATCCAATTAGGGTTTTTAACCAATCTTGTGCATCCAATATGTGATTTTGTGTCATTTTGTGTCATTGGTTGAACATTTAGGTCATTTTCGTCCTCCCTAGGCTTATTCTAATCCAATTAGGGTTTTTAATCAATCTTATGCATCCAATATGTGATTTTGTGTAATTTTGTGTCATCGGTTGAACATTTAGGTCATTTTCGTCCTCCCTAGGCTTATTCTAATTTAATTTGGGTTTTTAACCAATCTTGTGCATCCAATATGTGATTTTGTGTCATTGGTTGAACAGTTAGGTCATTTTCGTCCTCTCTAGACTTATTCTAATCCAATTAGGGTTTTTAACCAATCTTGTGCATCCAATATGTAATTTTGTGTCATTTTGTGTCATTGGTTGAAGATTTAGGTCATTTTCGTCCTCCCTAAGCTTATTCTAATCCAATTTAGGTTTTTAACCAATCTTGTGCATCCAATATGTGATTTTGTGTATTTTGTGTCATTGGTTGAACATATAGGTCATTTTCGTCCTCCATAGGCTTATTCTAAACCAATTAGGGTTTTTAACCAATCTTGTGCATCCAATATGTTATTTTGTGTCATTGGTTGAACATTTAAGTCGTTTTCGTCCTCCCTAGGCTTATTCTAATCTAATTAGGGTTTTTAACCAATCTTGTGCATCCAATATGTGATTTTGTGTCATTGGTTGAACATTTAGGTCATTTTCGTCCTCCCTAGGCTTATTCTAATCCAATTAGGGTTTTTAACCAGTCTTGTGCATCCAATATGTGATTTTGTGTCATTGGTTGAACATTTAGGTCAATTTCGTCCTCCCTAGGCTTATTCTAATCCAATTAGGGTTTTTAACCAATCTTGTGCATCCAATATGTAATTTTCTATCATTTTGTGTCATTGGTTGAACATTTAGGTAATTTTTTCCTCCCTAGGCTTATTCTAATCCAATTAGGGTTTTTAACCAATCTTGTGCATCCAATATGTGATTTTGTGTCATTGGTTGAACATTTAGGTCATTTTCGTCCTCCGTAGGCTTATTCTAATCCAATTAGGGTTTTTAACCAATCCTGTGCATCCAATATGTGATTTTGTGTCTTTTGTTGAACATTTAGGTCATTTTTGTCCTCCCTAGGATTATTCTAATCCAATTAGAGTTATTAACCAATCTTGTGCATCCAATTAGTGATTTTGTGTCATTGGTTGAACATTTAGGTCATTTTCGTCGTCCAAAGGCTTATTCTAATCCAATTAGGGTTTTTAACCAATCTTGTGCATCCAATATGTGATTTTGTGTCATTGGTTGAACATTTAGGTCATTTTCGTCCTCCCTAGGCTTATTCTAATCCAATTAGGGTTTTTAACCAATCTTGTGCATCCAATATGTGATTTTGTGTCATTGGTTGAACATTTAGGTCATTTTCGTCCTCCCTAGGCTTATTCTAATCCAATAAGGGTTTTTAACCAATCACGTGCATCCAATATGTGATTTTGTCTCATTGGTTGAACATTTAGGTCATTTTCGCATTCCAAAGGCTTATTCTCATCCAATTAGGGTTTTTAACCAATCTTGTGCATCCAATATTTCATTTTGTGTCATTGGTTGAACATTTAGGTCATTTTCATCCTCCCTAGTCTTATTCTAATCCAATTAGGGTTTTTAACCAATCTTGTGCATCCAATATGTGATTTTGTGTCATTGGTTGAACATTTAGGTCATTTTCGTCCTCCCTAGGCTTATTCTAATCCAATTAGGGTTTTTAACCAATCTTGTGCATCCAATATGTGATTTTGTGTCATTTTGTGTCATTGGCTAAACTTTTAGTTCATTTTCGTCCTCCTAGGCTTATTCTAATCCAATTAGGGTTTTTAACCAATCTTGTGCATCCAATATGTGATTTTGTGTCATTTTGTGTCATTGGTTGAACATTTAGGTCATTTTCGTCCTCCCTAGGCTTATTCTAATCCAATTAGGGTTTTTAACCAATCTTGTGCATCCAATATGTGATTTTGTGTCATTTTGTGTCATTGGTTGAACATTTAGGTCATTTTCGTCCTCCCTAGGCTTATTCTAATCCAATTAGGGTTTTTAACCAATCTTGTGCATCCAATATGTAATTTTGGGTCATTTTGTGTCATTGGTTGAACATTTAGGTCATTTTCGTCCTCCCTTGGCTTATTCCAATCCAATTAGGGTTTTTAACCTATCTTGTGCATCCAATATGTGATTTTGTGTCATTGGTTGAACATTTAGGTCATTTTCGTCCTCCCTAGGCTTATTCTAATCCAATTAGGGTTTTTAACCAATCTTGTGCATCCAATATGTGATTTTGTGTCATTGGTTGAACATTTAGGTCATTTTCGTCCTCCCTAGGCTTATTCTAATCCAATTAGGGTTTTTAACCAATCTTGTGCATCCAATATGTGATTTTGTCTCATTGCTTGAACATTTAGATCATTTTCGTCCTCCCTAGGCTTATTCTAATCCAATTAGGGTTTTTAACCAATCTTGTGCATCCAATATGTGATTTTGTGCATTTTGTGTCATTGGTTGAACATTTAGGTCATTTTGGTCCTCCCTAGGCTTATTCTAATCCAATTAGATTTTTAACCAATCTTGTGCATCCAATATGTGATTTTGTGTCATTGGTTGAACATTTAGGTCATTTTCGTCCTCCCTAGGCTTATTCTAATCCAATTAGGGTTTTTAACCAATCTTGTGCATCCAATATGTGATTTTGTGTCATTTTGTGTCATTGGTTGAACATTTAGGTCATTTTCGTCCTCCCTAGGCTTATTCTAATCCAATTAGGGTTTTTAACCAATCTTTTGCATCTAATATGTGATTTTGTGTGATTTTGTGTCATTGGTTGAACATTTAGGTCATTTTCGTCCTCCCTAGGCTTATTCTAATCCAATTAGGGTTTTTAACCAATCTTTTGCATCTAATATGCGATTTTGTGTCATTTTGTGTCATTGGTTGAACATTTATGTCATTTTCGTCCTCCCTAGTCTTATTCTAATCCAATTAGGGTTTTTAACCAATCTTGTGCATCCAATATGTGATTTTGTGTCATTGGTTAAACATTTTGGTCATTTTCGTCCTCCCTAGGCTTATTCTAATCCAATTAAGGTTTTTAACCAATCTTGTGCATCCAATATGTGATTTTGTGTCATTGGTTGGACATTTAGGTCATTTTCGTCCTCCCTAGGCTTATTCTAATCCAATTAGGGTTTTTAACCAATCTTGTGCATCCAATATGTGATTTTGTGTCATTGGTTGAACATTTAGGTCATTTTCGTCCTCCCTAGAGTTATTCTAATCCAATTAGGGTTTTTAACCAATCTTGTGCATCCAATATGTGATTTTGTGTCATTTTGTGTCATTGGTTGAACATTTAGGTCATTTTCGTCCTCCCTAGGCTTATTCTAATCCAATTAGGGTTTTTAACCAATCTTGTGCATCCAATATGTGATTTTGTGCCATTATGTGTCATTGGTTGAACATTTAGGTCATTTTCGTCCTCCCTAGGCTTATTCTAATCCAATTAGGGTTTTTAACCAATCTTGTGCATCCAATATGTGATTTTGTGTCATTTTGTGTCATTGGTTGAACATTTAGGTCATTTTCGTCCTCCCTAGGCTTATTCTAATCCAATTAGGGTTTTTAACCAATCTTGTGCGTCCAATTAGTGATTTTGTGTCATTGGTTGAACATTTAGGTCATTTTCGTCCTCCCTAGGCTTATTCTAATCCAATTAGTGTTTTAAACCAATCTTGTGCATCCAATATGTTCTTTTGTGTCATTTTGTGTCATTGGTTGAACATTTAGGTCATTTTCGTCCTCCCTAGGCTTATTCTAATCCAATTAGGGTTTTTAACCAATCTTGTGCATCCAATATGTGATTTTGTGTCATTGGTTGAACATTTAGGCCATTTTCGTCCTCCTTGGGCTTATTCTAATCCAATTAGGGTTTTTAACCAATCTTGTGCATCCAATATGTGATTTTGTGTCATTGGTTGAACATTTAGGTCATTTTCCCCTAGGCTTATTCTAATCCAATTAGGGTTTTAAACCAATCTTGTGCATCCAATATGTGATTTTGTGTCATTTTGTGTCATTGGTTGCACATTAAGGTCATTTTCGTCCTCCCTAGGCTTATTCTAATCCAATTAGGGTTTTTAACCAATCTTGAGCATCCAATATGTGATTTTGTGTCATTTTGTGTCATTGGTTGAACATTTAGGTCATTTTCGTCCTCCCTAGGCTTATTCTAATCAAATTAGGGTTTTTAAGCAATCTTGTGCATCCAATATGTTATTTTGTGTCATTGGTTGAACATTTTGTTCATTTTCGCCCACCCTAGGCTTATTCTAATCCAATTAGGGTTTTCAACAAATCTTGTGCATCCAATATGTGATTTTGTGTCATTGGTTGAAAATTTAGGTCATTTTCGTCCTCCCTACGCTTATTCTAATCCAATTAGGGTTTTTAACCAATCTTGTGCATCCAATATGTGATTTTGTGTCATTTTGTGTCATTGGTTGAACATTTAGGTCATTTTCGTCCTCCCTAGGCTTATTCTAATCCAATTAGGGTTTTTAACCAATCTTGTGCATCCAATATGTGATTTTGTGTCATTATGTGTCATTGGTTGAACATTTAGGTCATTTTGGTCCTCCCTAGGCATATTCTAATCCAATTAGGGTTTTTAACCAATCTTGTGCATCCAATATGTGATTTTGTGTCATTTTGTGTCATTGGTTGAACATTTAGGTCATTTTCGTCCTCCCTAGGCTTATTCTAATCCAATTAGGGTTTTTAACCAATCTTGTGCATCCAATATGTGATTTTGTGTCATTGGTTGAACATTTAGGTCATTTTCGTCCTCCCTAGGCTTATTCTAATCCAATTAAGGTTTTTAACCAATCTTATATATCCAATATGTGATTTTGTGTAATTTTATGTCATTGGTTGAACATTTAGGTCATTTTCGTCCTCCATAGGCTTATTCTAATCCAATTAGGGTTTTTAACCAATCTTGTGCATCCAATATGTGATTTTGTGTCAATGGTTGAACATTTAGGTCATTTTCGTCCTCCCTAGGCTTATTCTAATCCAATTAGGGTTTTTAACCAATCTTGTGCATCCAATATGTGATTTTGTGTCATTTTGTGTCATTGGTTGAACATTTAGGTCATTTTCGTCCTCCCTAGGCTTATTCTAATCCAATTAGGGTTTTTAACCAATCTTGTGCATCCAATATGTGATTTTGTGTCATTGGTTGAGCATTTAGGTCATTTTCGTCCTCCATAGGCTTATTCTAATCCAATTAGGGTCTTTAATCAATCTTGTGCATCCAATATGTGATTTTGTGTCATTTTGTGTCATTTGTTGAACATTTAGGTCATTTTCGTCCTCCCTAGGCTTATTCTAATCCAATTAGGGTTTTTAACCAATCTTGTGCATCCAATATGTGATTTTGTGTCATTGGTTGAACATTTAGGTCATTTTCGTCCTCCCTAGGCTTATTCTAATCGAATTAGGGTTTTAACCAATCTTGTGCATCCAATATGTGATTTTGTGTCATTTGTTGTCATTGGTTGAACATTTAGGTCATTTTCGTCCTCCCTAGGCTAATTCTAATCGAATTAGGGTTTTTAACCAATCTTGTGCATCCAATATGTGATTTTGTGTCATTGGTTGAACATTTAGGTCATTTTCGTCCTCCCTAGGCTTATTCTAATCCAATTAGGGTTTTTAACCAATCTTGTGCATCCGATATGTGATTTTGTGTAATTTTGTGTCATTGGTTGAACATTTAGGTCATTTTCGTCCTCCCTAGGCTTATTCTAATCCAATTAGGGTTTTTAACCAATCTTGTGCATCCAATATGTGATTTTGTGTCATTGGTTGAATATTTAGGTAATTTTCGTCCTCCTTAGGCTTATTCTAATCCAATTAGGGTTTTTAACCAATCTTGTGCATCCAATATGTGATTCTGTGTCATTTTGTGTCATTGGTTGACATTTAGGTCATTTTCGTCCTCCCTAGGCTTATTCTAATCCAATTAGGGTATTTAACCAATCTTGTGCATCCAATATGTGATTTTGTGTCATTAGTTGAACATTTAGGTCATTTTCGTCCTCCCTATGCCTATTCTAATCCAACTAGAGTTTTTAACCAATCTTGTGCATCCATTATGTGATTTTGTGTCATTGGTTGAACATTTAGGTCACTTTCGTCCTCCTTAGGCTTATTCTAATCCAATTAGGGTTTTTAACCAATCTTGTGCATCCAATATGTGATTTTGTGTCATTGGTTGAACATTTAGGTCATTTTCGTCCTCCCTAGGCTTATTCTAATCCAATTAGGGTTTTTAACCAATCTTGTGCATCCAATATGTGATTTTGTGTCATTGGTTGAACATTTAGGTCATTTTCGTCCCCCCTAGGCTTATTCTAATCCAATTAGGGTTTTTAACCAATCTTGTGCATCCAATATGTGATTTTGTGTCATTGGTTGAACATTTAGGTCATTTTCGTCCTCCCTAGGCTTATTCTAATCCAATTAGGGTTTTTAACCAATCTTGTGCATCCAATATGTGATTTTGTGTCATTGGTTGAACATTTAGGTCATTTTCGTCCTCCCTAGGCTTATTCTAATCCAATTAGGGTTTTTAACCAATCTTGTGCATCCAATATGTGATTTTGTGTGATTTTTTGTCATTGGTTGAACATTTAGGTCATTTTCGTCCTCCCTAGGCTTATTCTAATCCAATTAGGGTTTTTAACCAATCTTGTGCATCCAATATGTGATTTTGTGTCATTTTGTGTCATTGGTTGAACATTTAGGTCATTTTCGTCCTCCCTAGGCTTATTCTAATCCAATTAGGGTTTTTAACCAATCTTGTGCATCTAATATGTGATTTTGTGTCATTTTGTGTCATTGGTTAAACATTTATGTCATTTTCGTCCTCCCTAGGCTTATTCTAATCCAATTAGGGTTTTTAACCAATCTTGTGCATCCAATATGTGCTTTCGTGTCATTGGTTGAACATATAGGTCATTTTCGTCCTCCCTAGGCTTATTCTAATCCAATTAGGGTTTTTTGACCAATCTAGTGCATCCAATATGTGATTTTGTGTCACTTTGTTTCATTGGTTGAACATTTAGGTCATTTTCGTCCTCCCTAGGCTTATTCTAATCCAATTAGGGTTTTTAACCAATCTTGTGCATCCAATATGTGATTTTGTGTCATTTTGTGTCATTGGTTGAACATTTAGGTCATTTTCGTCCTCCCTAGGCGTATTCTAATCCAATTTGGGTTTTTAACCAATCTTGTGCATCCAATATGTGATTTTGTGTCATTGGTTGAACATTTAGGTCATTTTCGTCCTCCCTAGGCTTATTCTAATCCAATTAGGGTTTTTAACCAATCTTGTGCATATAATAAGTGATTTTGTGTCATTGGTAATCCAATTAGGTCATTTTCGTCCTCGCTAGGCTTATTCTAATCCAATTAGGGTTTTTAACCAATCTTGTGCATCCAAAATGTGATATTGTGTCATTGGTTGAACATTTAGGTCATTTTCGTCCTCCCTAGGCTTATTCTAATCCAATTAGGGTTTTTAACCAATCTTGTGCATCCAATATGTGATTTTGTGTCATTTTGTGTCATTGGTTGAACATTTAGGTCATTTTCGTCCTCCCTAGGCTTATTCTAATCCAATTAGGGTTTTTAACCAATCTTGTGCATCCAATATGTGATTTTGTGTCATCTTGTGTCATTGGTTTAACATTATGTCATTTTCGTCCTCCCTAGGCTTATTCTAATCCAATTAGGATTTTTAACCAATCTTGTGCATCCAATATGTGATTTTGTGTCATTGGTTGAACATTTAGGTCATTTTCGTCCTCCTTAGGCCTATTCTAATCCAATTAGGGTTTCTAACCAATCTTGTGCATCCAATATGTGATTTTCTGTCATTTTATGTCAATGGTTGAACATTTACGTCATTTTCGTCCTCCCTAGGCTTATTATAATCCAATTAGGGTTTTTAACCAATCTTGTCCATCCAATATGTGATTTTGTGTCATTTTGTGTCATTGGTTGAACATTTAGGTCATTTTCGTCCTCCCTAGGCTTATTCTAATCCAATTAGGGTTTTTAACCAATCTTGTGCATCCAATATGTGATTTTGTGTCATCTTGTGTCATTGGTTGAACATTATGTCATTTTCGTCCTCCTTAGGCTTATTCTAATCCAATTAGGATTTTTAACCAATCTTGTGCATCCAATATGTGATTTTGTGTCATTGGTTGAACATTTAGGTCATTTTCGTCCTCCTTAGGCTTATTCTAATCCAATTAGGGTTTCTAACCAATCTTGTGCATCCAATATGTGATTTTCTGTCATTTAATGTCAATGGTTGAACATTTACGTCATTTTCGTCCTCCCTAGGCTTATTATAATCCAATTAGGGTTTTAAACCAATCTTGTGCATCCAATATGTGATTTTGTGTCAATGGTTGAACATTTAGGTCATTTTCGTCCTCCCTAGGCTTATTCTAATCCAATTAGGGTTTTTAACCAATCTTGTGCATCGAATATATGATTATGTGTCATTTTGTGTCATTGGTTGAACATTTAGGTCATTTTCGTCCTCCCTAGGCTTATTCTAATCCAATTAGGGTTTTTAATCAATCTTGTGCATCCAATATGTGATTTTGTGTAATTTTGTGTCATCGGTTGAACATTTAGGTCATTTTCGTCCTCCCTAGGCTTATTCTAATCCAATTTGGGTTTTTAACCAATCTTGTGCATCCAATATGTGATTTTGTGTCATTGGTTGAACAGTTAGGTCATTTTCGTCCTCTCTAGACTTATTCTAATCCAATTAGGGTTTTTAACCAATCTTGTGCATCCAATATGTAATTTTGTGTCATTTTGTGTTATTGGTTGAAGATTTAGGTCATTTTCGTCCTCCCTAAGCTTATTCTAATCCAATTAAGGTTTTTAACCAATCTTGTGCATCCAATATGTGATTTTGTGTCATCGGTTGAACATTTAGGTCATTTTCGTCCTCCCTAGGCTTATTCTAATCCAATTAGGGTTTTTAATCAATCTTGTCTATCCAATATGTGATTTTGTGTAATTTTGTGTCATCGGTTGAACATTTAGGTCATTTTCGTCCTCCCTAGGCTTATTCTAATCCAATTAAGGTTTTTAACCAATCTTGTGCATCCAATATGTGATTTTGTGTATTTTGTGTCATTGGTTGAACATATAGGTCATTTTCGTCCTCCATAGGCTTATTCTAATCCAATTAGGGTTTTTAACCAATCTTGTGCATCCAATATGTGATTTTGTGTCATTGGTTGAACATTTAGGTCATTTTCATCCTCCTTAGGCTTATTCTAATCCAATTTGGGTTTTTAACCAATCTTGTGCGTCCAATATGTGATTTTGTGTCATTGGTTGAACAGTTAGGTCATTTTCGTCCTCTCTAGACTTATTCTAATCCAATTAGGGTTTTTAACCAATCTTGTGCATCCAATATGTAATTTTGTGTCATTTTGTGTCATTGGTTGAAGATTTAGGTCATTTTCGTCCTCCCTAGGCTTATTCTAATCCAATTAAGGTTTTTAACCAATCTTGTGCATCCAATATGTGATTTTGTGTATTTTGTGTCATTGGTTGAACATATAGGTCATTTTCGTCCTCCATAGGCTTATTCTAATCCAATTAGGGTTTTTAACCAATCTTGTGCATCCAATATGTGATTTTGTGTCATTGGTTGAACATATACGTCATTTTCGTCCTCCATAGGCTTATTCTAATCCAATTAGGGTTTTTAACCAATCTTATGCATCCAATATGTGATTTTAGGTCATTTTCGTCCTCCCTAGGCTTATTCTAATCCAATTAGGGTTTTTAACCAATCTTGTGCATCCAATATGTGATTTTGTGTCATTGGTTGAACATTTAGGTCATTTGCGTCCTCCCGAGGCTTATTCTAATCCAATTAGGGTTTTTAACCAATCTTGTGCATCCAATATGTGATTTTGTGTCATTGGTTGAACATTTAGGTCAATTTCGTCCTCCCTAGGCTTATTCTAATCCAATTAGGGTTTTTAACCAATCTTGTGCATCCAATATGTAATTTTCTATCATTTT
>JBBPBQ010000008.1:30270368-30283627 GCA_037974755.1 Cicer yamashitae | reverse complement strand
GATTGGTTAAAAACCCTAATTGGAATAGAATAAGCCTAGGGAGGACGAAAATGACCTAAATGTTAATCCAATGACACAAAATCACTTATCGGATGCACAAGATTGGTTAAAAACCCTAATTGGATTAGAATAAGTTGAAGGATGACAAGAATGACCTAAATGTTCAACCAATAACACAAACGCACTTATTGGATGCACATGATTGGTTAAAAACCCTAATTGGATTAGAATAAGGCTAGGGAGGACGAAAATGACCTAAATATTCCACCAATGACACAAAATCACATATTGGATTCACATGATCGGTTAAAAACCCTAATTGGATTAGAATAAGCTTAGAGAGAACGAAAATGATCTAAATATTCAACCAATGACACAAAATCACATATTGGATACACAAGATAGGTTAAAAACCATAATTGGATTAGAATAAGCCTAGGGAGGACGAAAATGACCTAAATGTTCAACCAATGACACAAAATCACTTATTGGATACACATGATTGGTTAAAAACCCTAATTGGAATAGAATAAGCCTAGGGAGGACGAAAATGACTTAAATGTTAATCCAATGACAAAAAATCACTTATTGGATGCACAAGATTGGTTAGAAACCCTAATTGGATTAGAATAAGTCGAAGGATGACGAAAATGACCTAAATGTTCAACCAATGACACAAAATCACATATTGGATGCACAAGATTTGTTTAAAACCCTAATTGGATTAGAATAAGGCTAGGGAGGATGAAAATGACCTAAATATTCCACCAATGACACAAAATCACTTATTGGATTCACATGATTGGTTAAAAACCCTAATTGGATTAGAATAAGCCTAGGGAGGACGAAAATGACCTAAATTTTCAACCAATGACACAAAATCACTTATTGGATGAACAAGATTGGTTAAAAACCCTAATTAGATTAGAATAAGCCTTGGGAGGATGAAAATGACCTAAATGTTCAACCAATGACACAAACGCACTTATTGGATGCACATGATTGGTTAAAAACCCTAATTGGATTAGAATAAGCCAAGGGAGGACGAAAATGACCTAAATGTTCAACCAATAACACAAACGCACTTATTGGATGCACAAGATTGGTTAATAACCCTAATTGGATTAGAATAAGCCTAGGGAGGACGAAAATGACCTAAATGTTCAACCAATGACACAAAATCACTTATTGGATGCACATGATTGGTTAAAAACCCTAATTGGAAGAGAATAAGCCTAGGGAGGACGAAAATGACCTAAATGTTAATCCAATGACAAAAAATCACTTAATGGATGCACAAGATTGGTTAAAAACCCTAATTGGATTAGAATAAGTCGAAGGATGACGTAAATGACCAAAATGTTCAACGAATGACACAAAATCACATATTGGATTCACAAGATTGGTTAAAAACCCTAATTGGATTAGAATAAGGCTAGGGAGGACGAAAATGACCTAAATATTCCACCAATGACACAAAATCACTTATTGGATTCACATGATTGGTTAAAAACCCTAATTGGATTAGATTAAGCCTAGGGAGGACGAAAATGACCTAAATGTTCAACCAATGACACAAAAACACTTATTGGATGAACAAGATTGGTTAAAAACCCTAATTAGATTAGAATAAGCCTTGGGAGGACGAAAATGACCTAAATGTTCAACCAATGATCCAAACGCACTTATTGGATGCACAAGATTGGTTAAAAACCCTAATTGGATTAGAATAAGCCAAGGGAGGACGAAAATGATCTAAATGTTCAACCAATAACACAAAATCACTTACTGAATGCACAAGATTGGTTTAAACCCCTAATTGGATTAGAATAGGCCTAGGGAGGACGAAAATGACCTAAATATTCAACCAATGACACAAAATTACTTATTGGATGCACAAGATTGGTTAAAAACCATAATTGGATTAGAATAAGGCTAGGGAGAACGAAAAAGACCTAAATATTCCACCAATGACACAAAATCACTTATTGGATGCACAAGATTGGTTAAAAACCCTAATTAGATTAGAATAAGCCTTGGGAGGACGAAAATAACCTAAATGTTCAACCAATGATCCAAACGCACTTATTGGATGCACAAGATTGGTTAAAAACCCTAATTGGATTAGAATAAGCCAAGGGAGGACGAAAATGATCTAAATGTTCAACCAATAACACAAAATCACTTACTGGATGCACAAGATTGGTTTAAACCCCTAATTGGATTAGAATAGGCCTAGGGAGGACGAAAATGACCTAAATATTCAACCAATGACACAAAATTACTTATTGGATGCACAAGATTGGTTAAAAACCATAATTGGATTAGAATAAGGCTAGGGAGGACGAAAAAGACCTAAATATTCCACCAATGACACAAAATCACTTATTGGATGCACAAGATTGGTTAAAAACCCTAATTGGATTAGAATAAGGCTAGGGAGGACGAAAATGACCTAAATATTTCACCAATGACACAAAATCACTTATATGATGAACAAGATTGGTTAAAAACCCTAATTAGATTAGAATAAGCCTTGGGAGGACAAAAATGACCTAAATGTTCAACCAATGACACAAACGCACTTATTGGATGCACAAGATTGGTTAAAAACCCTAATTTGATTAGAATAAGCCTAGGGAGGACGAAAATGACCTAAATGTTCAACCAATGACACAAAATCACTTATTGGATGCACATGATTGGTTAAAAACCCTAATTGGATTAGAATAAGCCTAGGGAGGACGAAAATGACCTAAATGTTCAACCAATGACACAAAATCACATATTGGATGCACAAGATTGGTTAAAAACCCTAATTAGATTAGAATAAGCCTAGGGAGGACGAAAACGACTTAAATGTTCAACCAATGACACAAAATAACATATTGGATGCACAAGATTGGTTAAAAACCCTAATTGGTTTAGAATAAGCCTATGGAGGACGAAAATGACCTATATGTTCAACCAATGACACAAAATACACAAAATCACATATTGGATGCACAAGATTGGTTAAAAACCTAAATTGGATTAGAATAAGCTTAGGGAGGACGAAAATGACCTAAATCTTCAACCAATGACACAAAATGACACAAAATTACATATTGGATGCACAAGATTGGTTAAAAACCCTAATTGGATTAGAATAAGTCTAGAGAGGACGAAAATGACCTAACTGTTCAACCAATGACACAAAATCACATATTGGATGCACAAGATTGGTTAAAAACCCAAATTAAATTAGAATAAGCCTAGGGAGGACGAAAATGACCTAAATGTTCAACCGATGACACAAAATTACACAAAATCACATATTGGATGCATAAGATTGATTAAAAACCCTAATTGGATTAGAATAAGCCTAGGGAGGACGAAAATGACCTAAATGTTCAACCAATGACACAAAATGACACAAAATCACATATTGGATGCACAAGATTGGTTAAAAACCCTAATTGGATTAGAATAAGCCTAGGGAGGACGAAAATGACCTAAATGTTGAATCAATGACATAAAATGACACAAAATCACATATTGGATGCACAAGATTGGTTAAAAACCCTAATTGGATTAGAATAAGCCTAGGGAGGACGAAAATGACCTAAATGTTCAACCAATGACACAAAATGACACAAAATCACATATTGGAAGCACAAGATTGGTTAAAAACCCTAATTGGATTAGAATAAGCCTAGGGAGGACGAAAATGACCTCAATGTTTAACCAATGACACAAAATGACACAAAATCACATATTGGATGCACAAGATTGGTTAAAAACCCTAATTGGATTAGAATAAGCCTAGGGAGGACGAAAATGACCTAAATGTTCAACCAATGACACAAAATGACACAAAATCACATATTGGATGCACAAGATTGGTTAAAAACCCTAATTGGATTAGAATAAGCCTAGGGAGGACGAAAATGACCTAAATGTTCAACCAATGACACAAAGTGACACAAAATCACATATTGGATTCACAAGATTGGTTTAAAACCCTAATTGGATTATAATAAGCCTAGGGAGGACGAAAATGACCTAAATGTTCAACCAATGACACAAAATGACACAAAATCACATATTGGATTCACAAGATTGGTTAAAAACCCTAATTGGATTAGAATAAGCCTAGGGAGGACGAAAATGACCTAAATGTTCAACCAATGACACAAAATCACATATTGGATGCACAAAATTGGTTAAAAACCCTAATTGGATTAGAATAAGCCTAGGGAGGACGAAAATGACATAAATGTTCAACCAATGACACAAAATCATATATTGGATGCACAAGATTGGTTAAAAACCCTAATTGGATTAAAATAAGCCTAGGGAAGACGAAAATGACCTAAATGTTCAACCAATGACACAAAATGACACAAAATCACATATTGGATGCACAAGATTGGTTAAAAACCCTAATTGGATTAGAATAAGCCTAGGGAGGACGAAAATGACCTAAATGTTCAACCAATGACACAAAATGACACAAAATCACATATTGGATGCACAAGATTGGTTAAAAACCCTAATTGGATTAGAATAAGCCTAGGGAGGACGTAAATGACCTAAATGTTCAACCAATGACACAAAATCACATATTGGATGCACAAGATTGGTTAAAAACCCTAATTGGATTAGAATAAGCCTAGGGACGATGAAAATGACCTAAATGTTCAACCAATGACACAAACTGACACAAAATCACATATTGGATGCACAAGATTGGTTAAAAACCCTAATTGGATTAGAATAAGCCTAGGGAGGACGAAAATGACCTAAATGTTCAACCAATGACACAAAATCACACAAAATCACATATTGGATGCACAAGATTGGTTAAAAACCCTAATTGGATTAGAATAAACCTAGGGAGGACGAAAATGACCTAAATATTCAACCAATGACACAAAATGACACAAAATCACATACTAGATGCACAAGATTGGTTAAAAACCCTAATTGGATTAGAATAAGCTTAGGGAGGACGAATATTACCTAAATATTCAACCAATGACACAAAATGACACAAAATCACATATTGGTTGCACAAGATTGGTTAAAAACCCTAATTGGATTAGAATAAGCCTTAGGAGGACGAAAATGACCTAAACGTTCAACCAATGACACAAAATGACACAAAATAACATACTGGATGCACAAGATTGGTTAAAAACCCTACTTGGATTAGAATAATCTTAGGGAGGACGAAAATTACCTAAATGTTCAACCAATGACACAAAATGACACAAAATCACATATTGGTTGCACAAGATTGGTTAAAAACCTTAATTGGATTAGAATAAGCCTATGGAGGACGAAAATGACCTAAATGTTCAACCAATGACACAAAATTACACAAAATCACATATTGGTTGCACAAGATTGGTTAAAAACCCTAATTGGATTAAATTAAGCCTAGGGAGGACGAAAATGACCTAAATGTTCAACCAATGACACAAAATGACACAAAATCACATATTGGATGCACAAGATTGGTTAAAAACCCTAATTGGATTAGAATAAGCCTAGGGAGGACGAAAATGACCTAAATGTTCACACAATGACACAAAATGACACAAAATCACATATTGGATGCACAAGATTGGTTAAAAACCCTAATTGGATTAGAATAAGCCTAGGGAGGACGAAAATGACCTAAATGCTCAACCAATGACACAAAATGACACAAAATCACATATTGGATGCACAAGATTGGTTAAAAACCCAAATTGGATTAGAATAGGCCTAGGGAGGACGAAAATGACCTAAATGTTCAACCAATGACACAAAATAACATTTTGGATGCACAAGATTTGTTAAAAACCCTAATTGGATTAGAATAAACCTATGGAGGACGAAAATGACCTAAATGTTCAACCAATGACACAAAATGACACAAAATCACATATTGGATGCACAAGATTGGTTAAAAACCCTAATTGGATTAGAATAAGCCTAGGGAGGACGAAAATGACCTAAATGTTCAACCAATGACACAAAATCACTTATTGGATGCACATGATTGGTTAAAAACCCTAATTGGAATAGAATAAGCCTAGGGAGGATGAAAATGACTTAAATGTTAATCCAATGACAAAAAATCACTTATTCAATCCACAAGATTGGTTAGAAACCCTAATTGGATTACAATAAGTCGAAGGATGACGAAAATGACCTAAATTTTCAACCAATGACACAAAATCACATATTGGATGCACAAGATTGGTTTAAAACCCTAATTGGATTAGAATAAGGCTAGGGAGGACGAAAATGACCTAAATATTCCACCAATGACACAAAATCACTTATTGCATTCACATGATTGGTTAAAAACCCTAATTGGATTAGAAGAAGCCTAGGGAGGACGAAAATGACCTAAATTTTCAACCAATGACACAAAATCACTTATTGGATGAACAAGATTGGTTAAAAACCCTAATTAGATGAGAATAAGCCTTGGGAGGACGAAAATGACCTAAATGTTCAACCAATGACACAAACGCACTTATTGGATGCACATGATTGGTTAAAAACCCTAATTGGATTACAATAAGCCAAGGGAGGACGAAAATGACCTAAATGTTCAACCAATAACACAAACGCACTTATTGGATGCACAAGATTGGTTAATAAACCTAATTGGATTAGAATAAGCCTAGGGAGGACGAAAATGACCTAAATGTTCAACCAATGACACAAAATCACTTATTGGATGCACAAGATTGGTTAAAAACCCTAATTGGAAGAGAATAAGCCTAGGGAGGACGAAAATGACCTAAATGTTAATCCAATGACAAAAAATCACTTAATGGATGCACAAGATTGGTTAAAAACCCTAATTGGATTAGAATAAGTCGAAGGATGACGTAAATGACCAAAATGTTCAACGAATGACACAAAATCACATATTGGATTCACAAGATTGGTTAAAAACCCTAATTGGATTAGAATAAGCCTAGGGAGGACGAAAATGACCTAAATGTTCAACCAATGACACAAAATCACTTATTGGATGAACAAGATTGGTTAAAAACCCTAATTAGATTAGAATAAGCCTAGGGAGGACGAAAATGACCTAAATGTTCAACCAATGACACAAACGCACTTATTGGATGCACATGATTGGTTAAAAACCCTAATTGGATTAGAATAAGCCAAGGGAGGACGAAAATGACCTAAATGTTTAACCAATAACACAAACGCACTTATTGGATGCACAAGATTGGTTAAAAACCCTAATTGGATTAGAATAAGCCTAGGGAGGACGAAAATGACCTAAATGTTTAACCAATGACACAAAATCACTTATTGGATGCACAAGATTGGTTAAAAACCCTAATTGGAATAGAATAAGCCTAGGGAGGACGAAAATGACCTAAATGTTAATCCAATGACAAAAAAATCACTTAATGGATGCACAAGATTGGTTAAAAACCCTAATAGGATTAGAATAAGTCGAAGGATGACGTAAATGACCTAAATGTTCAACGAATGACACAAAATCGCATATTGGATGCACAAGATTGGTTTAAAACCCTAATTGGATTAGAATAAGGCTAAGGAGGACGAAAATGACCTAAATAATCCACCAATGACACAAAATCACTTATTGGATTCACATGATTGGTTAAAAACCCTAATTGGATTAGAATAAGCCTAGGGAGGACGAAAATGACCTAAATGTTCAACCAATGACACAAAATCACTTATTGGATGAACAAGATTGGTTAAAAACCCTAATTAGATTAGAATAAGCCTTGGGAGGATGAAAATGACCTAAATGTTCAACCAATGACACAAACGCACTTATTGGATGCACATGATTGGTTAAAAACCCTAATTGGATTAGAATAAGCCAAGGGAGGACGAAAATGACCTAAATGTTCAACCAATAACACAAACGCACTTATTGGATGCACAAGATTGGTTAATAACCCTAATTGGATTAGAATAAGCCTAGGGAGGACGAAAATGACCTAAATGTTCAACCAATGACACAAAATCACTTATTGGATGCACATGATTGGTTAAAAACCCTAATTGGAAGAGAATAAGCCTAGGGAGGACGAAAATGACCTAAATGTTAATCCAATGACAAAAAATCACTTAATGGATGCACAAGATTGGTTAAAAACCCTAATTGGATTAGAATAAGTCGAAGGATGACGTAAATGACCAAAATGTTCAACGAATGACACAAAATCACATATTGGATTCACAAGATTGGTTAAAAACCCTAATTGGATTAGAATAAGGCTAGGGAGGACGAAAATGACCTAAATATTCCACCAATGACACAAAATCACTTATTGGATTCACATGATTGGTTAAAAACCCTAATTGGATTAGATTAAGCCTAGGGAGGACGAAAATGACCTAAATGTTCAACCAATGACACAAAAACACTTATTGGATGAACAAGATTGGTTAAAAACCCTAATTAGATTAGAATAAGCCTTGGGAGGACGAAAATGACCTAAATGTTCAACCAATGATCCAAACGCACTTATTGGATGCACAAGATTGGTTAAAAACCCTAATTGGATTAGAATAAGCCAAGGGAGGACGAAAATGATCTAAATGTTCAACCAATAACACAAAATCACTTACTGAATGCACAAGATTGGTTTAAACCCCTAATTGGATTAGAATAGGCCTAGGGAGGACGAAAATGACCTAAATATTCAACCAATGACACAAAATTACTTATTGGATGCACAAGATTGGTTAAAAACCATAATTGGATTAGAATAAGGCTAGGGAGAACGAAAAAGACCTAAATATTCCACCAATGACACAAAACCACTTATTGGATGCACAAGATTGGTTAAAAACCCTAATTGGAATAGAATAAGCCTAGGGAGGACGAAAATGACCTAAATGTTAATCCAATGACACAAAATCACTTATCGGATGCACAAGATTGGTTGAAAACCCTAATTGGATTAGAATAAGTTGAAGGATGACAAAAATGACCTAAATGTTCAACCAATGACACAAAATCACTTATTGGATGCACAAGATTGGTTAAAAACCATAATTGGATTAGAATAAGTCGAAGGATGACGAAAATGACCTAAATGTTCAACCAATGACACAAAATCACTTATTGGATGCACAAGATTGGTTAAAAACCCTAATTGGATTAGAATAAGTCGAAGGATGACGAAAATGTCGTAAATGTTCAATCAATGACACAAAATCACTTATTGGATGCACAAGATTGGTTAAAAACCCTAATTGGATTAGAATAAGTCGAAGGATGACGAAAATGACCTAAATGTTCAACCAATGACACAAAATCACTTATTGGATGCAAAAGATTGGTTAAAAACCCTAATTGGATTAGAATAAGTCGAAGGATGACGAAAATGACCTAAATGTTCAACCAATGACACAAAATCACATATTGGATGCACAAGATTGGTTAAAAACCCTAATTGGATTAGAATAAGCCTTTGGAGGACGAAAATGACCTAAATGTTCAACCAATGACACAAAATGACACAAAATCACATATTGGATGCACAAGATTGGTTAAAAACCCTAATTGGATTAGAATAAGCCTAGGGAGGACGAAAATGACCTAAATGTTCAACAAATGACACAAAATGACACAAAATCACATATTGGATGGACAAGATTGGTTAAAAACCCTAATTGGATTAGAATAAGCCTAGGGAGGACGAAAATGACCTAAATGTTCAACCAATGACACAAAATGACACAAAATCACATATTGGATGCACAAGATTGGTTAAAAACCCTAACTGGATTAGAATAAGCATAGGGAGGACGAAAAAGACCTAAATGTTCAATCAATGACACAAAATCACATATTGGATGCACAAGATTGGTTAAAAACCCTAATTGGATTAGAATAAGCCTAGGGAGGACGAAAATGACCTAAATGTTCAACCAATGACACAAAATGACACAAAATCACATATTGGATGCACAAGATTGGTTAAAAACCCTAGTTGGATTATAATAAGCCTAGGGAGGACGAAAATGACCTAAATGTTCAACCAATGACACAAAATCACATATTGGATGCACAAGATTGGTTAAAAACCCTAATTGGATTAGAATAAGCCTAGGGAGGACGAAAATGACCTAAATGTTCAACCAATGACACAAAATGACACAAAATCACATATTGGATGCACAAGATTGGTTAAAAATGCTAATTGGAATAGAATAAGCCTAGGGAGGACGAAAATGAGCTAAATGTTCAACCAATGACACAAAATCACATATTGGATGCACAAGATTGGTTAAAAACCCTAATTGGATTAGAATAAGCCTAGGGAGGACGAAAATGACCTAAATGTTCAACCAATGACACAAAATGACACAAAATCACATATTGGATGCACAAGATTGGATAAAAACCCTAATTGAATTAGAATAAGCTTAGGGAGGACGAAAATTACCTAAATGTTCAACCAATAACAAAAATGACACAAAATCACATGTTGGATGCACAAGATTGGTTAAAAACCCTAATTGGATTAGAATAAGCCTAGGAAGGACGAAAATGACCTAAATGTTCAACCAATGACACAAAATAACACAAAATCACATATTGGATGCACAAGATTGGTTAAAAACCCTAATTGGATTAGAATAAGCCTAGGGAGGACGAAAATGACCTAAAAGTTCAACCAATGACACAAAATGACACAAAATCACATATTGGATGCACAAGATTGGTTAAAAACCCTAATTGGATTAGAATAAGCCTAGGGAGGACAAAAATGACCTAAATGTTCAACCAATGACACAAAATCACACAAAATCACATATTGGATGCACAAGATTGGTTAAAAACCCTAATTGGATTAGAATAAACCTAGGGAGGACAAATATGACCTAAATGTTCAACCAATGACACAAAATCACATATTGGATGCACAAGATTGGTTAAAAACCCTAATTGGATTAGAATAAGCCTAGGGAGGACGAAAATGACCTAAATGTTCAACCAATGACACAAAATGACACAAAATCACATATTGGATGCTCAAGATTGGTTAAAAACCCTAATTGGATTAGAATAAGCCTAGGGAGGACGAAAATGACATAAATGTTCAACCAATGACACAAAATCACATATTGGATGCACAAGATTGGTTAAAAACCCTAATTGGATTAGAATAAGCCTAGGGAGGACGAAAATGACCTAAATGTTCAACCAATGACACAAAATCACTTATTGGATGCACATGATTGGTTAAAAACCCTAATTGGAATAGAATAAGCCTAGGGAGGATGAAAATGACTTAAATGTTAATCCAATGACAAAAAATCACTTATTCAATCCACAAGATTGGTTAGAAACCCTAATTGGATTACAATAAGTCGAAGGATGACGAAAATGACCTAAATTTTCAACCAATGACACAAAATCACATATTGGATGCACAAGATTGGTTTAAAACCCTAATTGGATTAGAATAAGGCTAGGGAGGACGAAAATGACCTAAATATTCCACCAATGACACAAAATCACTTATTGGATTCACATGATTGGTTAAAAACCCTAATTAGATTAGAATAAGCCTTGGGAGGACGAAAATGACCTAAATGTTCAACCAATGACACAAACGCACTTATTGGAAGCACAAGATTGGTTAAACACCCTAATTGGAATAGATTAAGCCTAAGGAGGACGAAACTGACCTAAATGTTCAACCAATGACACAAAATCACTTATTGGATGCACAAGATTGGTTAAAAACCCTAATTGGATTAGAATAAGCCTAGCGAGGACGAAAATGACCTAAATGTTAATCCAATGACAAAAAATCACTTATTGGATGCACAAGATTGGTTAAAAACCATAATTGGATTAGAATAAGGCTAGGGAGGACGAAAATGACCTAAATATTCCACCAATGACACAAAATCACTTATTGGATTCACATGATTGGTTAAAAACCCTAATTGGATTAGAATAAGCCTAGGGAGGACGAAAATGACCTAAATTTTCAACCAATGACACAAAATCACTTATTGGATGAACAAGATTGGTTAAAAACCCTAATTAGATTAGAATAAGCCTTGGGAGGATGAAAATGACCTAAATGTTCAACCAATGACACAAACGCACTTATTGGATGCACATGATTGGTTAAAAACCCTAATTGGATTAGAATAAGCCAAGGGAGGACGAAAATGACCTAAATGTTTAACCAATAACACAAACGCACTTATTGGATGCACAAGATTGGTTAAAAACCCTAATTGGATTAGAATAAGCCTAGGGAGGACGAAAATGACCTAAATGTTTAACCAATGACACAAAATCACTTATTGGATGCACAAGATTGGTTAAAAACCCTAATTGGAATAGAATAAGCCTAGGGAGGACGAAAATGACCTAAATGTTAATCCAATGACAAAAAAATCACTTAATGGATGCACAAGATTGGTTAAAAACCCTAATAGGATTAGAATAAGTCGAAGGATGACGTAAATGACCTAAATGTTCAACGAATGACACAAAATCGCATATTGGATGCACAAGATTGGTTTAAAACCCTAATTGGATTAGAATAAGGCTAGGGAGGACGAAAATGACCTAAATATTCCACCAATGACACAAAATCACATATTGGATTCACATGATCGGTTAAAAACCCTAATTGGATTAGAATAAGCTTAGAGAGGACGATAATGATCTAAATATTCAACCAATGACACAAAATCACATATTGGATACACAAGATTGGTTAAAAACCATAATTGGATTAGAATAAGCCTAGGGAGGACGAAAATGACCTAAATGTTCAACCAATGACACAAAATCACTTATTGGATACACATGATTGGTTAAAAACCCTAATTGGAATAGAATAAGCCTAGGGAGGACGAAAATGACTTAAATGTTAATCCAATGACACAAAATCACTTATTCGATGCACAAGATTGGTTAAAAACCTTAATTGGATTAGAATAAGTCGAAGGATGACGAAAATGACCTAAATGTTCAACCAATGACACAAAATCACATATTGGATGCACAAGATTGGTTTAAAACCCAAATTGGATTAGAATAAGGCTAGGGAGGATGAAAATGACCTAAATATTGCACCAATGACACAAAATCACATATTGGATTCACATGATTGGTTAAAAACCCTAATTGGATTAGAATAAGCCTAGGGAGGACGAAAATGACCTAAATTTTCAACCAATGACACAAAATCACTTATTGGATGAACAAGATTGGTTAAAAACCCTAA
>JBBPBQ010000008.1:30204511-30265109 GCA_037974755.1 Cicer yamashitae | reverse complement strand
TTAGGTCATTTTCGTCCTCCCTAGGCTTTATTCTATTCCAATTAGGGTTTTTACCCAATCATGTGCATCAAATAAGTGATTTTGTGTCATTGGTTGAACATTTAGGTCATTTTCGTCCTCCCTAGGCTTATTCTAATCCAAATAGGGTTTTTAACCAATCTTGTGCATCTTATAAGTGCGTTTGTGTCATGGGTTGATCATTTAGGTCATTTTCATCATCCTTCAACATACTATAATCCAATTAGGGTTTTTAACCAATCTTGTGCATTCAATAAGTGATTTTGTGTCATTGGTTGAACATTTAGGTCATTTTCGTCCTACCTAGGCTTATTCTAATCCAGTTATGGTGTTTAACCAATCTTGTGCATCCAATAAGTGATTTTGTGTCATTGGTTGAACATTTAGGTCGTTTTCGTCATCCTTCGACTTATTCTAATCCAATTAGGGTTTTTAACCAATCTTGTGCATCCAATAAGTGATTTTGTGTCATTGGTTGAACATTTAGGTCATTTTCGTCCTCCCTAGGCTTATTCTATTCCAATTAGGGTTTTTAACCCATCATGTGCATCCAATAAGTGATTTTGTGTCATTGGTTGAATATTTAGGTCGTTTTCGTCATCCTTCGACTTATTCTAATCCAATTCGGGTTTTTAACCAATCTTGAGTATCCAATAAGTGATTTTGTGTCATTGCTTGAACATTTAGGTCATTTTCGTCCTCCCTTGGCCTATTCTAATCCAATTAGGGTTTTAAACCAATCATGTGCATCCAATAAGTGATTTTGTGTTATTGGTTGAACATTTGGTCATTTTCCTCCTCCCTTGGCTTATTCTAATCCGATTAGGGTTTTTAACCAATCTTGTGCATCCAATAAGTGCGTTTGTGTCATTGGTCGAACATTTAGGTCATTTTCGTCCTCCCAAGGGTTATTCTAATCTAATTAGGGTTTTTAACCAATCTTGTTCATCCAATAAGTGATTTTGTGTCATTGGTTGAACATTTAGGTCATTTTCGTCCTCCCTAGGCTTATTCTAATCCAATTAGGGTTTTTAACCAATCATGTGAATCCAATAAGTGATTTTGTGTCATTGGTGGAATATTTAGGTCATTTTCGTCCTCCCTAGCCTTATTCTAATCCAATTAGGGTTTTTAACCAATCTTGTGCATCCAATAAGTGATTTTGTGTCATTGGTTGAACATTTAGGTCATTTTCGTCCTCCCTAGGCTTATTCTAATCCAATTAGGGTTTTTAACCAATCAGCTGAATCCAATAAGTGATTTTGTTTCATTGGTGGATTATTTAGGTCATTTTCGTCCTCCCTAGCCTTATTCTAATCCAATTAGGGTTTTAAACCAATCTTGTGCATCCAATATGTGATTTTGTGTCATTGGTTGAACATTTAGGTCATTTTCGTCATCCTTCGACTTATTCTAATCCAATTAGGGTTTTTAACCAATCTTGTGCATCCAATAAGTGATTTTGTGTCATTGGTTGAACATTTAGGTCATTTTCGTCCTCCCTAGGCTTATTCTATTCCAATTAGGGTTTTTAACCCATCATGTGCATCCAATAAGTGATTTTGTGTCATTGGTTGAATATTTAGGTCGTTTTCGTCATCCTTCGACTTATTCTAATCCAATTAGGGTTTTTAACCAATCTTGAGCATCCAATAAGTGATTTTGTGTCATTGCTTGGACATTTAGGTCATTTTCGTCCTCCCTTGGCCTATTCTAATCCAATTAGGGTTTTAAACCAATCATGTGCATCCAATAAGTGATTTTGTGTTATTGGTTGAACATTTAGGTCATTTTCGTCCTCCCTTGGCTTATTCTAATCCGATTAGGGTTTTTAACCAATCTTGTGCATCCAATAAGTGCGTTTGTGTCATTGGTCGAACATTTAGGTCATTTTCGTCCTCCCAAGGCTTATTCTAATCTAATTAGGGTTTTTAACCAATCTTGTTCATCCAATAAGTGATTTTGTGTCATTGGTTGAACATTTAGGTCATTTTCGTCCTCCCTAGGCTTATTCTAATCCAATTAGGGTTTTTAACCAATCAGCTGAATCCAATAAGTGATTTTGTTTCATTGGTGGATTATTTAGGTCATTTTCGTCCTCCCTAGCCTTATTCTAATCCAATTAGGATTTTAAACCAATCTTGTGCATCCAATATGTGATTTTGTGTCATTGGTTGAACATTTAGGTCATTTTCGTCATCCTTCGACTTATTCTAATCCAATTAGGGTTTTTAACCAATCTTGTGCATCCGATAAGTGATTTTTTGTCATTGGATTAACATTTAGGTCATTTTCGTCCTCCCTAGGCTTTATTCTATTCCAATTAGGGTTTTTACCCAATCATGTGCATCAAATAAGTGATTTTGTGTCATTGGTTGAACATTTAGGTCATTTTTGTCCTACCTAGGCTTACTCTAATCCAATTAGGGTTTTTAACCAATCTTGTGCATTCAATAAGTGATTTTGTGTCATTGGTTGAACATTTAGGTCATTTTCGTCCTACCTAGGCTTATTCTAATCCAGTTAGGGTGTTTAACCAATCTTGTGCATCCAATAAGTGATTTTGTGTCATTGGTTGAACATTTAGGTCGTTTTCGTCATCCTTCGACTTATTCTAATCCAATTAGGGTTTTTAACCAATCTTGTGCATCCAATAAGTGATTTTGTGTCATTGGTGGATTATTTAGGTCATTTTCGTCCTCCCTAGCCTTATTCTAATCCAATTAGGGTTTTAAACCAATCTTGTGCATCCAATATGTGATTTTGTGTCATTGGTTGAACATTTAGGTCATTTTCGTCATCCTTCGACTTATTCTAATCCAATTAGGGTTTTTAACCGATCTTGTGCATCCGATAAGTGATTTTTTGTCATTGGATTAACATTTAGGTCATTTTCGTCCTCCCTAGGCTTTATTCTATTCCAATTAGGGTTTTTACCCAATCATGTGCATCAAATAAGTGATTTTGTGTCATTGGTTGAACATTTAGGTCATTTTTGTCCTACCTAGGCTTACTCTAATCCAATTAGGGTTTTTAACCAATCTTGTGCATCTTATAAGTGCGTTTGTGTCATGGGTTGATCATTTAGGTCATTTTCACCATCCTTCAACATACTCTAATCCAATTAGGGTTTTTAACCAATCTTGTGCATTCAATAAGTGATTTTGTGTCATTGGTTGAACATTTAGGTCATTTTCGTCCTACCTAGGCTTATTCTAATCCAGTTAGGGTGTTTAACCAATCTTGTGCATCCAATAAGTGATTTTGTGTCATTGGTTGAACATTTAGGTCGTTTTCGTCATCCTTCGACTTATTCTAATCCAATTAGGGTTTTTAACCAATCTTGTGCATCCAATAAGTGATTTTGTGTCATTGGTTGAACATTTAGGCCATTTTCGTCCTCCCTAGGCTTATTCTATTCCAATTAGGGTTTTTAACCAATCATGTGCATCCAATAAGTGATTTTGTGTCATTGGTTGAACATTTAGGTCGTTTTCATCCTCCCTAAGCTTATTCTAATCCAATTAGGGTTTTTAACCAATCTTGTGCATCCAATAAGTGATTTTGTGTCATTGCTTGAACATTTAGGTCATTTTCGTCCTCCCTTGGCCTATTCTAATCCAACTAGGGTTTTTAACCAATCTTGTGCATTCAATAAGTGATTTTGTGTCATTGGTTGAACATTTATTTCATTTCCGTCCTACCTTGGCTTATTCTAATCCGATTAGGGTTTTTAACCAATCTTGTGCATCCAATAAGTGCGTTTGTGTCATTGGTCGAACATTTAGGTCATTTTCGTCATCCTTCGACATATTCTAATTCAATTAGGGTTTTTAACCAATCTTGTGCGTCCAATAAGTGATTTTGTGTCATTGGTTGAACATTTAGGTCATTTTCGTCCTCCCTAGGCTTATTCTAATCCAATTAGGGTTTTTAACCAATCAGTTGAATCCAATAAGTGATTTTGTTTCATTGGTGGAATATTTAGGTCATTTTCGTCCTCCCTAGCCTTATTCTAATCCAATTAGGGTTTTAAACCAATCTTGTGCATCCAATATGTGATTTTGTGTCATTGGTTGAACATTTAGGTCATTTTCGTCATCCTTCGACTTATTCTAATCCAATTAGGGTTTTTAACCAATCTTGTGCATCCAATAAGTGATTTTGTGTCATTGGTTGAACATTTAGGTCATTTTCGTCCTCCCTAGGCTTATTCTATTCCAATTAGGGTTTTTAACCCATCATGTGCATCCAATAAGTGATTTTGTGTCATTGGTTGAATATTTAGGTCGTTTTCGTCATCCTTCGACTTATTCTAATCCAATTAGGGTTTTTAACCAATCTTGTGCATCCAATAAGTGATTTTGTGTCATTGCTTGAACATTTAGGTCATTTTCGTCCTACCTAGGCTTATTCTAATCCAGTTAGGGTGTTTAACCAATCTTGTGCATCCAATAAGTGATTTTGTGTCATTGGTTGAACATTTAGGTCGTTTTCGTCATCCTTCGACTTATTCTAATCCAATTAGGGTTTTTAACCAATCTTGTGCATCCAATAAGTGATTTTGTGTCATTGGTTGAACATTTAGGCCATTTTCGTCCTCCCTAGGCTTATTCTATTCCAATTAGGGTTTTTAACCAATCATGTGCATCCAATAAGTGATTTTGTGTCATTGGTTGAACATTTAGGTCGTTTTCGTCCTCCCTAAGCTTATTCTAATCCAATTAGGGTTTTTAACCAATCTTGTGCATCCAATAAGTGATTTTGTGTCATTGCTTGAACATTTAGGTCATTTTCGTCCTCCCTTGGCCTATTCTAATCCAACTAGGGTTTTTAACCAATCTTGTGCATTCAATAAGTGATTTTGTGTCATTGGTTGAACATTTATTTCATTTCCGTCCTACCTTGGCTTATTCTAATCCGATTAGGGTTTTTAACCAATCTTGTGCATCCAATAAGTGCGTTTGTGTCATTGGTCGAACATTTAGGTCATTTTCGTCATCCTTCGACATATTCTAATCCAATTAGGGTTTTTAACCAATCTTGCGCGTCCAATAAGTGATTTTGTGTCATTGGTTGAACATTTAGGTCATTTTCGTCCTCCCTAGGCTTATTCTAATCCAATTAGGGTTTTTAACCAATCAGTTGAATCCAATAAGTGATTTTGTTTCATTGGTGGAATATTTAGGTCATTTTCGTCCTCCCTAGCCTTATTCTAATCCAATTAGGGTTTTTAACCATTCTTGTGCATCCGATAAGTGATTTTTTGTCATTGGATTAGCATTTAGGTCATTTTCGTCCTCCCTAGGCTTATTGTATTCCAATTAGGGTTTTTAACCAATCATGTGCATCCAATAAGTGATTTTGTGTCATTGGTTGAACATTTAGGTCATTTTCGTTCTCCCTAGGCTTATTCTAATCCAATTAGGGTTTTTAACCAATCTTGTGCATCCAATAAGTGGGTTTGTGTTATTGGTTGAACATTAAGGTCATTTTCGTCATCCTTCGACATATTCTAATCCAACTAGGGATTTTGACCAATCTTGTGAAACCAAAAAGGGATTTTTTGTCATCTGATTAACATTTAGGTCATTTTCGTCGTCCCTAGGCTTATTCTAATGCAATTAGGGTTTTTAACCAATCTTGTGCATCTTATAAGTGCGTTTGTGTCATGGGTTGATCATTTAGGTCATTTTCATCATCCTTCAACATACTCTAATCCAATTAGGGTTTTTAACCAAACTTGTGCATTCAATAAGTGATTTTGTGTCATTGGTTGAACATTTATTTCATTTCCGTCCTACCTAGGCTTATTCTAACCCAATTAGGGTGTTTAACCAATCTTGTGCATCCAATAAGTGATTTTGTGTCATTGGTTGAACATTTAGGTCATTTTCGTCATCCTTCGACATATTCTAATCCAATTAGGGTTTTTAACCAATCTTGTGCGTCCAATAAGTGATTGTGTCATTGGTTGAACATTTAGGTCATTTTCGTCCTCCCTAGGCTTATTCTAATCCAATTAGGGTTTTTAACCAATCAGTTGAATCCAATAAGTGATTTTGTTTCATTGGTGGAATATTTAGGTCATTTTCGTCCTCCCTAGCCTTATTCTAATCCAATTAGGGTTTTAAACCAATCTTGTGCATCCAATATGTGATTTTGTGTCATTGGTTGAACATTTAGGTCATTTTCGTCATCCTTCGACTTATTCTAATCCAATTATTGTTTTTAACCAATCTTGTGCATCCGATAAGTGATTTTTTGTCATTGGATTAACATTTAGGTCATTTTCGTCCTCCCTAGGCTTTATTCTATTCCAATTAGGGTTTTTACCCAATCATGTGCATCAAATAAGTGATTTTGTGTCATTGGTTGAACATTTAGGTCATTTTCGTCCTCCCTAGGCTTATTCTAATCCAAATAGGGTTTTTAACCAATCTTGTGCATCTTATAAGTGCGTTTGTGTCATGGGTTGATCATTTAGGTCATTTTCATCATCCTTCAACATACTATAATCCAATTAGGGTTTTTAACCAATCTTGTGCATTCAATGAGTGATTTTGTGTCATTGGTTGAACATTTAGGTCATTTTCGTCCTACCTAGGCTTATTCTAATCCAGTTAGGGTGTTTAACCAATCTTGTGCATCCAATAAGTGATTTTGTGTCATTGGTTGAACATTTAGGTCGTTTTCGTCATCCTTCGACTTATTCTAATCCAATTAGGGTTTTTAACCAATCTTGTGCATCCAATAAGTGATTTTGTGTCATTGGTTGAACATTTAGGTCATTTTCGTCCTCCCTAGGCTTATTCTATTCCAATTAGGGTTTTTAACCCATCATGTGCATCCAATAAGTGATTTTGTGTCATTGGTTGAATATTTAGGTCGTTTTCGTCATCCTTCGACTTATTCTAATCCAATTAGGGTTTTTAACCAATCTTGAGCATCCAATAAGTGATTTTGTGTCATTGCTTGGACATTTAGGTCATTTTCGTCCTCCCTTGGCCTATTCTAATCCAATTAGGGTTTTAAACCAATCATGTGCATCCAATAAGTGATTTTGTGTTATTGGTTGAACATTTAGGTCATTTTCGGCCTCCCTTGGCTTATTCTAATCCGATTAGGGTTTTTAACCAATCTTGTGCATCCAATAAGTGCGTTTGTGTCATTGGTCGAACATTTAGGTCATTTTCGTCCTCCCAAGGCTTATTCTAATCTAATTAGGGTTTTTAACCAATCTTGTTCATCCAATAAGTGATTTTGTGTCATTGGTTGAACATTTAGGTCATTTTCGTCCTCCCTAGGCTTATTCTAATCCAATTAGGGTTTTTAACCAATCAGCTGAATCCAATAAGTGATTTTGTTTCATTGGTGGATTATTTAGGTCATTTTCGTCCTCCCTAGCCTTATTCTAATCCAATTAGGGTTTTAAACCAATCTTGTGTATCCAATATGTGATTTTGTGTCATTGGTTGAACATTTAGGTCATTTTCGTCATCCTTCGACTTATTCTAATCCAATTAGGGTTTTTAACCGATCTTGTGCATCCGATAAGTGATTTTTTGTCATTGGATTAACATTTAGGTCATTTTCGTCCTCCCTAGGCTTTATTCTATTCCAATTAGGGTTTTTACCCAATCATGTGCATCAAATAAGTGATTTTGTGTCATTGGTTGAACATTTAGGTCATTTTTGTCCTACCTAGGCTTACTCTAATCCAATTAGGGTTTTTAACCAATCTTGTGCATCTTATAAGTGCGTTTGTGTCATGGGTTGATCATTTAGGTCATTTTCACCATCCTTCAACATACTCTAATCCAATTAGGGTTTTTAACCAATCTTGTGCATTCAATAAGTGATTTTGTGTCATTGGTTGAACATTTAGGTCATTTTCGTCCTACCTAGGCTTATTCTAATCCAGTTAGGGTGTTTAACCAATCTTGTGCATCCAATAAGTGATTTTGTGTCATTGGTTGAACATTTAGGTCGTTTTCGTCATCGTTCGACTTATTCTAATCCAATTAGGGTTTTTAACCAATCTTGTGCATCCAATAAGTGATTTTGTGTCATTGGTTGAACATTTAGGCCATTTTCGTCCTCCCTAGGCTTATTCTATTCCAATTAGGGTTTTTAACCAATCATGTGCATCCAATAAGTGATTTTGTGTCATTGGTTGAACATTTAGGTCGTTTTCGTCCTCCCTAAGCTTATTCTAATCCAATTAGGGTTTTTAACCAATCTTGTGCATCCAATAAGTGATTTTGTGTCATTGGTTGAACATTTAGGTCATTTTCGTCCTACCTAGGCTTATTCTAATCCAGTTAGGGTGTTTAACCAATCTTGTGCATCCAATAAGTGATTTTGTGTCATTGGTTGAACATTTAGGTCGTTTTCGTCATCCTTCGACTTATTCTAATCCAATTAGGGTTTTTAACCAATCTTGTGCATCCAATAAGTGATTTTGTGTCATTGGTTGAACATTTAGGTCATTTTCGTCCTCCCTAGGCTTATTCTAATCCAATTAGGGTTTTTAACCAATCAGCTGAATCCAATAAGTGATTTTGTTTCATTGGTGGATTATTTAGGTCATTTTCGTCCTCCCTAGCCTTATTCTAATCCAATTAGGGTTTTAAACCAATCTTGTGCATCCAATATGTGATTTTGTGTCATTGGTTGAACATTTAGGTCATTTTCGTCATCCTTCGACTTATTCTAATCCAATTAGGGTTTTTAACCGATCTTGTGCATCCGATAAGTGATTTTTTGTCATTGGATTAACATTTAGGTCATTTTCGTCCTCCCTAGGCTTTATTCTATTCCAATTAGGGTTTTTACCCAATCATGTGCATCAAATAAGTGATTTTGTGTCATTGGTTGAACATTTAGGTCATTTTTGTCCTACCTAGGCTTACTCTAATCCAATTAGGGTTTTTAACCAATCTTGTGCATCTTATAAGTGCGTTTGTGTCATGGGTTGATCATTTAGGTCATTTTCACCATCCTTCAACATACTCTAATCCAATTAGGGTTTTTAACCAATCTTGTGCATTCAATAAGTGATTTTGTGTCATTGGTTGAACATTTAGGTCATTTTCGTCCTACCTAGGCTTATTCTAATCCAGTTAGGGTGTTTAACCAATCTTGTGCATCCAATAAGTGATTTTGTGTCATTGGTTGAACATTTAGGTCGTTTTCGTCATCCTTCGACTTATTCTAATCCAATTAGGGTTTTTAACCAATCTTGTGCATCCAATAAGTGATTTTGTGTCATTGGTTGAACATTTAGGCCATTTTCGTCCTCCCTAGGCTTATTCTATTCCAATTAGGGTTTTTAACCAATCATGTGCATCCAATAAGTGATTTTGTGTCATTGGTTGAACATTTAGGTCGTTTTCATCCTCCCTAAGCTTATTCTAATCCAATTAGGGTTTTTAACCAATCTTGTGCATCCAATAAGTGATTTTGTGTCATTGCTTGAACATTTAGGTCATTTTCGTCCTCCCTTGGCCTATTCTAATCCAACTAGGGTTTTTAACCAATCTTGTGCATTCAATAAGTGATTTTGTGTCATTGGTTGAACATTTATTTCATTTCCGTCCTACCTTGGCTTATTCAAATCCGATTAGGGTTTTTAACCAATCTTGTGCATCCAATAAGTGCGTTTGTGTCATTGGTCGAACATTTAGGTCATTTTCGTCATCCTTCGACATATTCTAATCCAATTAGGGTTTTTAACCAATCTTGTGCGTCCAATAAGTGATTTTGTGTCATTGGTTGAACATTTAGGTCATTTTCGTCCTCCCTAGGCTTATTCTAATCCAATTAGGGTTTTTAACCAATCAGTTGAATCCAATAAGTGATTTTGTTTCATTGGTGGAATATTTAGGTCATTTTCGTCCTCCCTAGCCTTATTCTAATCCAATTAGGGTTTTAAACCAATCTTGTGCATCCAATATGTGATTTTGTGTCATTGGTTGAACATTTAGGTCATTTTCGTCATCCTTCGACTTATTCTAATCCAATTAGGGTTTTTAACCGATCTTGTGCATCCGATAAGTGATTTTTTGTCATTGGATTAACATTTAGGTCATTTTCGTCCTCCCTAGGCTTTATTCTATTCCAATTAGGGTTTTTACCCAATCATGTGCATCAAATAAGTGATTTTGTGTCATTGGTTGAACATTTAGGTCATTTTTGTCCTACCTAGGCTTACTCTAATCCAATTAGGGTTTTTAACCAATCTTGTGCATCTTATAAGTGCGTTTGTGTCATGGGTTGATCATTTAGGTCATTTTCACCATCCTTCAACATACTCTAATCCAATTAGGGTTTTTAACCAATCTTGTGCATTCAATAAGTGATTTTGTGTCATTGGTTGAACATTTAGGTCATTTTCGTCCTACCTAGGCTTATTCTAATCCAGTTAGGGTGTTTAACCAATCTTGTGCATCCAATAAGTGATTTTGTGTCATTGGTTGAACATTTAGGTCGTTTTCGTCATCCTTCGACTTATTCTAATCCAATTAGGGTTTTTAACCAATCTTGTGCATCCAATAAGTGATTTTGTGTCATTGGTTGAACGTTTAGGCCATTTTCGTCCTCCCTAGGCTTATTCTATTCCAATTAGGGTTTTTAACCAATCATGTGCATCCAATAAGTGATTTTGTGTCATTGGTTGAACATTTAGGTCGTTTTCGTCCTCCCTAAGCTTATTCTAATCCAATTAGGGTTTTTAACCAATCTTGTGCATCCAATAAGTGATTTTGTGTCATTGCTTGAACATTTAGGTCATTTTCGTCCTCCCTTGGCCTATTCTAATCCAACTAGGGTTTTTAACCAATCTTGTGCATTCAATAAGTGATTTTGTGTCATTGGTTGAACATTTATTTCATTTCCGTCCTACCTTGGCTTATTCTAATCCGATTAGGGTTTTTAACCAATCTTGTGCATCCAATAAGTGCGTTTGTGTCATTGGTCGAACATTTAGGTCATTTTCGTCATCCTTCGACATATTCTAATCCAATTAGGGTTTTTAACCAATCTTGCGCGTCCAATAAGTGATTTTGTGTCATTGGTTGAACATTTAGGTCATTTTCGTCCTCCCTAGGCTTATTCTAATCCAATTAGGGTTTTTAACCAATCAGTTGAATCCAATAAGTGATTTTGTTTCATTGGTGGAATATTTAGGTCATTTTCGTCCTCCCTAGCCTTATTCTAATCCAATTAGGGTTTTTAACCATTCTTGTGCATCCGATAAGTGATTTTTTGTCATTGGATTAGCATTTAGGTCATTTTCGTCCTCCCTAGGCTTATTGTATTCCAATTAGGGTTTTTAACCAATCATGTGCATCCAATAAGTGATTTTGTGTCATTGGTTGAACATTTAGGTCATTTTCGTTCTCCCTAGGCTTATTCTAATCCAATTAGGGTTTTTAACCAATCTTGTGCATCCAATAAGTGGGTTTGTGTTATTGGTTGAACATTAAGGTCATTTTCGTCATCCTTCGACATATTCTAATCCAACTAGGGATTTTGACCAATCTTGTGAAACCAAAAAGGGATTTTTTGTCATCTGATTAACATTTAGGTCATTTTCGTCGTCCCTAGGCTTATTCTAATGCAATTAGGGTTTTTAACCAATCTTGTGCATCTTATAAGTGCGTTTGTGTCATGGGTTGATCATTTAGGTCATTTTCATCATCCTTCAACATACTCTAATCCAATTAGGGTTTTTAACCAAACTTGTGCATTCAATAAGTGATTTTGTGTCATTGGTTGAACATTTATTTCATTTCCGTCCTACCTAGGCTTATTCTAACCCAATTAGGGTGTTTAACCAATCTTGTGCATCCAATAAGTGATTTTGTGTCATTGGTTGAACATTTAGGTCATTTTCGTCATCCTTCGACATATTCTAATCCAATTAGGGTTTTTAACCAATCTTGTGCGTCCAATAAGTGATTTTGTGTCATTGGTTGAACATTTAGGTCATTTTCGTCCTCCCTAGGCTTATTCTAATCCAATTAGGGTTTTTAACCAATCAGTTGAATCCAATAAGTGATTTTGTTTCATTGGTGGAATATTTAGGTCATTTTCGTCCTCCCTAGCCTTATTCTAATCCAATTAGGGTTTTAAACCAATCTTGTGCATCCAATATGTGATTTTGTGTCATTGGTTGAACATTTAGGTCATTTTCGTCATCCTTCGACTTATTCTAATGCAATTAGTGTTTTTAACCAATCTTGTGCATCTGATAAGTGATTTTTTGTCATTGGATTAACATTTAGGTCATTTTCTTCCTCCCTAGGCTTATTCTAATCCAATTAGGGTTTTTAACCAATATTGTGCATTCAATAAGTGATTTTGTGTCATTGGTTGAAGATTTAGGTCATTTTCGTCCTCCCAAGGCTTATTCTAATCTAATTAGGGTTTTTAACCAATCTTGTTCATCCAATAAGTGATTTTGTGTCATTGGTTGAACATTTAGGTCATTTTCGTCCTCCCTAGGCTTATTCCAATCCAATTAGGGTTTTTAACCAATCAGCTGAATCCAATAAGTGATTTTGTTTCATTGGTGGAATATTTAGGTCATTTTCGTCCTCCATAGCCTTATTCTAATCCAATTAGGGTTTTAAACCAATCTTGTGCATCCAATATGTGATTTTGTGTCATTGGTTGAACATTTAGGTCATTTTCGTCATCCTTCGACTTATTCTAATCCAATTAGGGTTTTTAACCAATCTTGTGCATCCGATAAGTGATTTTTTGTCATTGGATTAACATTTAGGTCATTTTCGTCCTCCCTAGGCTTTATTCTATTCCAATTAGGGTTTTTACCCAATCATGTGCATCAAATAAGTGATTTTGTGTCATTGGTTGAACATTTAGGTCATTTTTGTCCTACCTAGGCTTACTCTAATCCAATTAGGGTTTTTAACCAATCTTGTGCATTCAATAAGTGATTTTGTGTCATTGGTTGAACATTTAGGTCATTTTCGTCCTACCTAGGCTTATTCTAATCCAGTTAGGGTGTTTAACCAATCTTGTGCATCCAATAAGTGATTTTGTGTCATTGGTTGAACATTTAGGTCGTTTTCGTCATCCTTCGACTTATTCTAATCCAATTAGGGTTTTTAACCAATCTTGTGCATCCAATAAGTGATTTTGTGTCATTGGTTGAACATTTAGGCCATTTTCGTCCTCCCTAGGCTTATTCTATTCCAATTAGGGTTTTTAACCAATCATGTGCATCCAATAAGTGATTTTGTGTCATTGGTTGAACATTTAGGTCGTTTTCGTCCTCCCTAAGCTTATTCTAATCCAATTAGGGTTTTTAACCAATCTTGTGCATCCAATAAGTGATTTTGTGTCATTGGTTGAACATTTAGGTCATTTTCGTCCTACCTAGGCTTATTCTAATCCAGTTAGGGTGTTTAACCAATCTTGTGCATCCAATAAGTGATTTTGTGTCATTGGTTGAACATTTAGGTCGTTTTCGTCATCCTTCGACTTATTCTAATCCAATTAGGGTTTTTAACCAATCTTGTGCATCCAATAAGTGATTTTGTGTCATTGGTTGAACATTTAGGTCATTTTCGTCCTCCCTAGGCTTATTCTATTCCAATTAGGGTTTTTAACCCATCATGTGCATCCAATAAGTGATTTTGTGTCATTGGTTGAATATTTAGGTCGTTTTCGTCATCCTTCGACTTATTCTAATCCTATTAGGGTTTTTAACCAATCTTGAGCATCCAATAAGTGATTTTGTGTCATTGCTTGGACATTTAGGTCATTTTCGTCCTCCCTTGGCCTATTCTAATCCAATTAGGGTTTTAAACCAATCATGTGCATCCAATAAGTGATTTTGTGTTATTGGTTGAACATTTAGGTCATTTTCGTCCTCCCTTGGCTTATTCTAATCCGATTAGGGTTTTTAACCAATCTTGTGCATCCAATAAGTGCGTTTGTGTCATTGGTCGAACATTTAGGTCATTTTCGTCCTCCCAAGGCTTATTCTAATCTAATTAGGGTTTTTAACCAATCTTGTTCATCCAATAAGTGATTTTGTGTCATTGGTTGAACATTTAGGTCATTTTCGTCCTCCCTAGGCTTATTCTAATCCAATTAGGGTTTTTAACCAATCAGCTGAATCCAATAAGTGATTTTGTTTCATTGGTGGATTATTTAGGTCATTTTCGTCCTCCCTAGCCTTATTCTAATCCAATTAGGATTTTAAACCAATCTTGTGCATCCAATATGTGATTTTGTGTCATTGGTTGAACATTTAGGTCATTTTCGTCATCCTTCGACTTATTCTAATCCAATTAGGGTTTTTAACCAATCTTGTGCATCCGATAAGTGATTTTTTGTCATTGGATTAACATTTAGGTCATTTTCGTCCTCCCTAGGCTTTATTCTATTCCAATTAGGGTTTTTACCCAATCATGTGCATCAAATAAGTGATTTTGTGTCATTGGTTGAACATTTAGGTCATTTTTGTCCTACCTAGGCTTACTCTAATCCAATTAGGGTTTTTAACCAATCTTGTACATCTTATAAGTGCGTTTGTGTCATGGGTTGATCATTTAGGTCATTTTCACCATCCTTCAACATACTCTAATCCAATTAGGGTTTTTAACCAATCTTGTGCATTCAATAAGTGATTTTGTGTCATTGGTTGAACATTTAGGTCATTTTCGTCCTACCTAGGCTTATTCTAATCTAGTTAGGGTGTTTAACCAATCTTGTGCATCCAATAAGTGATTTTGTTTCATTGGTTGAACATTTAGGTCGTTTTCGTCATCCTTCGACTTATTCTAATCCAATTAGGGTTTTTAACCAATCTTGGGCATCCAATAAGTGATTTTGTGTCATTGGTTGAACATTTAGGTCATTTTCGTCCTCCCTAGGCTTATTCTATTCCAATTAGGGTTTTTAACCCATCATGTGCATCCAATAAGTGATTTTGTGTCATTGGTTGAATATTTAGGTCGTTTTCGTCATCCTTCGACTTATTCTAATCCAATTCGGGTTTTTAACCAATCTTGAGTATCCAATAAGTGATTTTGTGTCATTGCTTGAACATTTAGGTCATTTTCGTCCTCCCTTGGCCTATTCTAATCCAATTAGGGTTTTAAACCAATCATGTGCATCCAATAAGTGATTTTGTGTTATTGGTTGAACATTTGGTCATTTTCCTCCTCCCTTACCTTATTCTAATCCGATTAGGGTTTTTAACCAATCTTGTGCATCCAATAAGTGCGTTTGTGTCATTGGTCGAACATTTAGGTCATTTTCGTCCTCTCAAGGCTTATTCTAATCTAATTAGGGTTTTTAACCAATCTTGTTCATCCAATAAGTGATTTTGTGTCATTGGTTGAACATTTAGGTCATTTTCGTCCTCCCTAGGCTTATTCTAATCCAATTAGGGTTTTTAACCAATCAGCTGAATCCAATAAGTGATTTTGTTTCATTGGTGGATTATTTAGGTCATTTTCGTCCTGCCTAGCCTTATTCTAATCCAATTAGGGTTTTAAACCAATCTTGTGCATCCAATATGTGATTTTGTGTCATTGGTTGAACATTTAGGTCATTTTCGTCATCCTTCGACTTATTCTAATCCAATTAGGGTTTTTAACCGATCTTGTGCATCCGATAAGTGATTTTTTGTCATTGGATTAACATTTAGGTCATTTTCGTCCTCCCTAGGCTTTATTCTATTCCAATTAGGGTTTTTACCCAATCATGTGCATCAAATAAGTGATTTTGTGTCATTGGTTGAACATTTAGGTCATTTTTGTCCTACCTAGGCTTACTCTAATCCAATTAGGGTTTTTAACCAATCTTGTGCATCTTATAAGTGCGTTTGTGTCATGGGTTGATCATTTAGGTCATTTTCACCATCCTTCAACATACTCTAATCCAATTAGGGTTTTTAACCAATCTTGTGCATTCAATAAGTGATTTTGTGTCATTGGTTGAACATTTAGGTCATTTTCGTCCTACCTAGGCTTATTCTAATCCAGTTAGGGTGTTTAACCAATCTTGTGCATCCAATAAGTGATTTTGTGTCATTGGTTGAACATTTAGGTCGTTTTCGTCATCCTTCGACTTATTCTAATCCAATTAGGGTTTTTAACCAATCTTGTGCATCCAATAAGTGATTTTGTGTCATTGGTTGAACGTTTAGGCCATTTTCGTCCTCCCTAGGCTTATTCTATTCCAATTAGGGTTTTTAACCAATCATGTGCATCCAATAAGTGATTTTGTGTCATTGGTTGAACATTTAGGTCGTTTTCGTCCTCCCTAAGCTTATTCTAATCCAATTAGGGTTTTTAACCAATCTTGTGCATCCAATAAGTGATTTTGTGTCATTGCTTGAACATTTAGGTCATTTTCGTCCTCCCTTGGCCTATTCTAATCCAACTAGGGTTTTTAACCAATCTTGTGCATTCAATAAGTGATTTTGTGTCATTGGTTGAACATTTATTTCATTTCCGTCCTACCTTGGCTTATTCTAATCCGATTAGGGTTTTTAACCAATCTTGTGCATCCAATAAGTGCGTTTGTGTCATTGGTCGAACATTTAGGTCATTTTCGTCATCCTTCGACATATTCTAATCCAATTAGGGTTTTTAACCAATCTTGCGCGTCCAATAAGTGATTTTGTGTCATTGGTTGAACATTTAGGTCATTTTCGTCCTCCCTAGGCTTATTCTAATCCAATTAGGGTTTTTAACCAATCAGTTGAATCCAATAAGTGATTTTGTTTCATTGGTGGAATATTTAGGTCATTTTCGTCCTCCCTAGCCTTATTCTAATCCAATTAGGGTTTTTAACCATTCTTGTGCATCCGATAAGTGATTTTTTGTCATTGGATTAGCATTTAGGTCATTTTCGTCCTCCCTAGGCTTATTGTATTCCAATTAGGGTTTTTAACCAATCATGTGCATCCAATAAGTGATTTTGTGTCATTGGTTGAACATTTAGGTCATTTTCGTTCTCCCTAGGCTTATTCTAATCCAATTAGGGTTTTTAACCAATCTTGTGCATCCAATAAGTGGGTTTGTGTTATTGGTTGAACATTAAGGTCATTTTCGTCATCCTTCGACATATTCTAATCCAACTAGGGATTTTGACCAATCTTGTGAAACCAAAAAGGGATTTTTTGTCATCTGATTAACATTTAGGTCATTTTCGTCGTCCCTAGGCTTATTCTAATGCAATTAGGGTTTTTAACCAATCTTGTGCATCTTATAAGTGCGTTTGTGTCATGGGTTGATCATTTAGGTCATTTTCATCATCCTTCAACATACTCTAATCCAATTAGGGTTTTTAACCAAACTTGTGCATTCAATAAGTGATTTTGTGTCATTGGTTGAACATTTATTTCATTTCCGTCCTACCTAGGCTTATTCTAACCCAATTAGGGTGTTTAACCAATCTTGTGCATCCAATAAGTGATTTTGTGTCATTGGTTGAACATTTAGGTCATTTTCGTCATCCTTCGACATATTCTAATCCAATTAGGGTTTTTAACCAATCTTGTGCGTCCAATAAGTGATTGTGTCATTGGTTGAACATTTAGGTCATTTTCGTCCTCCCTAGGCTTATTCTAATCCAATTAGGGTTTTTAACCAATCAGTTGAATCCAATAAGTGATTTTGTTTCATTGGTGGAATATTTAGGTCATTTTCGTCCTCCCTAGCCTTATTCTAATCCAATTAGGGTTTTAAACCAATCTTGTGCATCCAATATGTGATTTTGTGTCATTGGTTGAACATTTAGGTCATTTTCGTCATCCTTCGACTTATTCTAATCCAATTATTGTTTTTAACCAATCTTGTGCATCCGATAAGTGATTTTTTGTCATTGGATTAACATTTAGGTCATTTTCGTCCTCCCTAGGCTTTATTCTATTCCAATTAGGGTTTTTACCCAATCATGTGCATCAAATAAGTGATTTTGTGTCATTGGTTGAACATTTAGGTCATTTTCGTCCTCCCTAGGCTTATTCTAATCCAAATAGGGTTTTTAACCAATCTTGTGCATCTTATAAGTGCGTTTGTGTCATGGGTTGATCATTTAGGTCATTTTCATCATCCTTCAACATACTATAATCCAATTAGGGTTTTTAACCAATCTTGTGCATTCAATGAGTGATTTTGTGTCATTGGTTGAACATTTAGGTCATTTTCGTCCTACCTAGGCTTATTCTAATCCAGTTAGGGTGTTTAACCAATCTTGTGCATCCAATAAGTGATTTTGTGTCATTGGTTGAACATTTAGGTCGTTTTCGTCATCCTTCGACTTATTCTAATCCAATTAGGGTTTTTAACCAATCTTGTGCATCCAATAAGTGATTTTGTGTCATTGGTTGAACATTTAGGTCATTTTCGTCCTCCCTAGGCTTATTCTATTCCAATTAGGGTTTTTAACCCATCATGTGCATCCAATAAGTGATTTTGTGTCATTGGTTGAATATTTAGGTCGTTTTCGTCATCCTTCGACTTATTCTAATCCAATTAGGGTTTTTAACCAATCTTGAGCATCCAATAAGTGATTTTGTGTCATTGCTTGGACATTTAGGTCATTTTCGTCCTCCCTTGGCCTATTCTAATCCAATTAGGGTTTTAAACCAATCATGTGCATCCAATAAGTGATTTTGTGTTATTGGTTGAACATTTAGGTCATTTTCGTCCTCCCTTGGCTTATTCTAATCCGATTAGGGTTTTTAACCAATCTTGTGCATCCAATAAGTGCGTTTGTGTCATTGGTCGAACATTTAGGTCATTTTCGTCCTCCCAAGGCTTATTCTAATCTAATTAGGGTTTTTAACCAATCTTGTTCATCCAATAAGTGATTTTGTGTCATTGGTTGAACATTTAGGTCATTTTCGTCCTCCCTAGGCTTATTCTAATCCAATTAGGGTTTTTAACCAATCAGCTGAATCCAATAAGTGATTTTGTTTCATTGGTGGATTATTTAGGTCATTTTCGTCCTCCCTAGCCTTATTCTAATCCAATTAGGATTTTAAACCAATCTTGTGCATCCAATATGTGATTTTGTGTCATTGGTTGAACATTTAGGTCATTTTCGTCATCCTTCGACTTATTCTAATCCAATTAGGGTTTTTAACCAATCTTGTGCATCCGATAAGTGATTTTTTGTCATTGGATTAACATTTAGGTCATTTTCGTCCTCCCTAGGCTTTATTCTATTCCAATTAGGGTTTTTACCCAATCATGTGCATCAAATAAGTGATTTTGTGTCATTGGTTGAACATTTAGGTCATTTTTGTCCTACCTAGGCTTACTCTAATCCAATTAGGGTTTTTAACCAATCTTGTGCATTCAATAAGTGATTTTGTGTCATTGGTTGAACATTTAGGTCATTTTCGTCCTACCTAGGCTTATTCTAATCCAGTTAGGGTGTTTAACCAATCTTGTGCATCCAATAAGTGATTTTGTGTCATTGGTTGAACATTTAGGTCGTTTTCGTCATCCTTCGACTTATTCTAATCCAATTAGGGTTTTTAACCAATCTTGTGCATCCAATAAGTGATTTTGTGTCATTGGTTGAACATTTAGGCCATTTTCGTCCTCCCTAGGCTTATTCTATTCCAATTAGGGTTTTTAACCAATCATGTGCATCCAATAAGTGATTTTGTGTCATTGGTTGAACATTTAGGTCGTTTTCGTCCTCCCTAAGCTTATTCTAATCCAATTAGGGTTTTTAACCAATCTTGTGCATCCAATAAGTGATTTTGTGTCATTGGTTGAACATTTAGGTCATTTTCGTCCTACCTAGGCTTATTCTAATCCAGTTAGGGTGTTTAACCAATCTTGTGCATCCAATAAGTGATTTTGTGTCATTGGTTGAACATTTAGGTCGTTTTCGTCATCCTTCGACTTATTCTAATCCAATTAGGGTTTTTAACCAATCTTGTGCATCCAATAAGTGATTTTGTGTCATTGGTTGAACATTTAGGTCATTTTCGTCCTCCCTAGGCTTATTCTAATCCAATTAGGGTTTTTAACCAATCAGCTGAATCCAATAAGTGATTTTGTTTCATTGGTGGATTATTTAGGTCATTTTCGTCCTCCCTAGCCTTATTCTAATCCAATTAGGGTTTTAAACCAATCTTGTGCATCCAATATGTGATTTTGTGTCATTGGTTGAACATTTAGGTCATTTTCGTCATCCTTCGACTTATTCTAATCCAATTAGGGTTTTTAACCAATCTTGTGCATCCGATAAGTGATTTTTTGTCATTGGATTAACATTTAGGTCATTTTCGTCCTCCCTAGGCTTTATTCTATTCCAATTAGGGTTTTTACCCAATCATGTGCATCAAATAAGTGATTTTGTGTCATTGTTTGAACATTTAGGTCATTTTCGTCCTCCCTAGGCTTATTCTAATCCAAATAGGGTTTTTAACCAATCTTGTGCATCTTATAAGTGCGTTTGTGTCATGGGTTGATCATTTAGGTCATTTTCATCATCCTTCAACATACTATAATCCAATTAGGGTTTTTAACCAATCTTGTGCATTCAATAAGTGATTTTGTGTCATTGGTTGAACATTTAGGTCATTTTCGTCCTACCTAGGCTTATTCTAATCCAGTTAGGGTGTTTAACCAATCTTGTGCATCCAATAAGTGATTTTGTGTCATTGGTTGAACATTTAGGTCGTTTTCGTCATCCTTCGACTTATTCTAATCCAATTAGGGTTTTTAACCAATCTTGTGCATCCAATAAGTGATTTTGTGTCATTGGTTGAACATTTAGGCCATTTTCGTCCTCCCTAGGCTTATTCTATTCCAATTAGGGTTTTTAACCAATCATGTGCATCCAATAAGTGATTTTGTGTCATTGGTTGAACATTTAGGTCGTTTTCGTCCTCCCTAAGCTTATTCTAATCCAATTAGGGTTTTTAACCAATCTTGTGCATCCAATAAGTGATTTTGTGTCATTGGTTGAACATTTAGGTCATTTTCGTCCTACCTAGGCTTATTCTAATCCAGTTAGGGTGTTTAACCAATCTTGTGCATCCAATAAGTGATTTTGTGTCATTGGTTGAACATTTAGGTCGTTTTCGTCATCCTTCGACTTATTCTAATCCAATTAGGGTTTTTAACCAATCTTGTGCATCCAATAAGTGATTTTGTGTCATTGGTTGAACATTTAGGTCATTTTCGTCCTCCCTAGGCTTATTCTAATCCAATTAGGGTTTTTAACCAATCAGCTGAATCCAATAAGTGATTTTGTTTCATTGGTGGATTATTTAGGTCATTTTCGTCCTCCCTAGCCTTATTCTAATCCAATTAGGGTTTTAAACCAATCTTGTGCATCCAATATGTGATTTTGTGTCATTGGTTGAACATTTAGGTCATTTTCGTCATCCTTCGACTTATTCTAATCCAATTAGGGTTTTTAACCGATCTTGTGCATCCGATAAGTGATTTTTTGTCATTGGATTAACATTTAGGTCATTTTCGTCCTCCCTAGGCTTTATTCTATTCCAATTAGGGTTTTTACCCAATCATGTGCATCAAATAAGTGATTTTGTGTCATTGGTTGAACATTTAGGTCATTTTTGTCCTACCTAGGCTTACTCTAATCCAATTAGGGTTTTTAACCAATCTTGTGCATCTTATAAGTGCGTTTGTGTCATGGGTTGATCATTTAGGTCATTTTCACCATCCTTCAACATACTCTAATCCAATTAGGGTTTTTAACCAATCTTGTGCATTCAATAAGTGATTTTGTGTCATTGGTTGAACATTTAGGTCATTTTCGTCCTACCTAGGCTTATTCTAATCCAGTTAGGGTGTTTAACCAATCTTGTGCATCCAATAAGTGATTTTGTGTCATTGGTTGAACATTTAGGTCGTTTTCGTCATCCTTCGACTTATTCTAATCCAATTAGGGTTTTTAACCAATCTTGTGCATCCAATAAGTGATTTTGTGTCATTGGTTGAACATTTAGGCCATTTTCGTCCTCCCTAGGCTTATTCTATTCCAATTAGGGTTTTTAACCAATCATGTGCATCCAATAAGTGATTTTGTGTCATTGGTTGAACATTTAGGTCGTTTTCATCCTCCCTAAGCTTATTCTAATCCAATTAGGGTTTTTAACCAATCTTGTGCATCCAATAAGTGATTTTGTGTCATTGCTTGAACATTTAGGTCATTTTCGTCCTCCCTTGGCCTATTCTAATCCAACTAGGGTTTTTAACCAATCTTGTGCATTCAATAAGTGATTTTGTGTCATTGGTTGAACATTTATTTCATTTCCGTCCTACCTTGGCTTATTCTAATCCGATTAGGGTTTTTAACCAATCTTGTGCATCCAATAAGTGCGTTTGTGTCATTGGTCGAACATTTAGGTCATTTTCGTCATCCTTCGACATATTCTAATCCAATTAGGGTTTTTAACCAATCTTGTGCGTCCAATAAGTGATTTTGTGTCATTGGTTGAACATTTAGGTCATTTTCGTCCTCCCTAGGCTTATTCTAATCCAATTAGGGTTTTTAACCAATCAGTTGAATCCAATAAGTGATTTTGTTTCATTGGTGGAATATTTAGGTCATTTTCGTCCTCCCTAGCCTTATTCTAATCCAATTAGGGTTTTAAACCAATCTTGTGCATCCAATATGTGATTTTGTGTCATTGGTTGAACATTTAGGTCATTTTCGTCATCCTTCGACTTATTCTAATCCAATTATTGTTTTTAACCAATCTTGTGCATCCGATAAGTGATTTTTTGTCATTGGATTAACATTTAGGTCATTTTCGTCCTCCCTAGGCTTTATTCTATTCCAATTAGGGTTTTTACCCAATCATGTGCATCAAATAAGTGATTTTGTGTCATTGGTTGAACATTTAGGTCATTTTCGTCCTCCCTAGGCTTATTCTAATCCAAATAGGGTTTTTAACCAATCTTGTGCATCTTATAAGTGCGTTTGTGTCATGGGTTGATCATTTAGGTCATTTTCATCATCCTTCAACATACTATAATCCAATTAGGGTTTTTAACCAATCTTGTGCATTCAATGAGTGATTTTGTGTCATTGGTTGAACATTTAGGTCATTTTCGTCCTACCTAGGCTTATTCTAATCCAGTTAGGGTGTTTAACCAATCTTGTGCATCCAATAAGTGATTTTGTGTCATTGGTTGAACATTTAGGTCGTTTTCGTCATCCTTCGACTTATTCTAATCCAATTAGGGTTTTTAACCAATCTTGTGCATCCAATAAGTGATTTTGTGTCATTGGTTGAACATTTAGGTCATTTTCGTCCTCCCTAGGCTTATTCTATTCCAATTAGGGTTTTTAACCCATCATGTGCATCCAATAAGTGATTTTGTGTCATTGGTTGAATATTTAGGTCGTTTTCGTCATCCTTCGACTTATTCTAATCCAATTAGGGTTTTTAACCAATCTTGAGCATCCAATAAGTGATTTTGTGTCATTGCTTGAACATTTAGGTCATTTTCGTCCTCCCTTGGCCTATTCTAATCCAATTAGGGTTTTAAACCAATCATGTGCATCCAATAAGTGATTTTGTGTTATTGGTTGAACATTTAGGTCATTTTCGTCCTCCCTTGGCTTATTCTAATCCGATTAGGGTTTTTAACCAATCTTGTGCATCCAATAAGTGCGTTTGTGTCATTGGTCGAACATTTAGGTCATTTTCGTCCTCCCAAGGCTTATTCTAATCTAATTAGGGTTTTTAACCAATCTTGTTCATCCAATAAGTGATTTTGTGTCATTGGTTGAACATTTAGGTCATTTTCGTCCTCCCTAGGCTTATTCTAATCCAATTAGGGTTTTTAACCAATCTTGTGCATCCAATAAGTGCGTTTGTGTTATTGGTTGAACATTAAGGTCATTTTCGTCATCCTTCGACATATTCTAATCCAACTAGGGATTTTAACCAATCTTGTGAAACCAAAAAGGGATTTTGTGTCATCTGATTAACATTTAGGTCATTTTCGTCGTCCCTAGGCTTATTCTAATGCAATTAGGGTTTTTAACCAATCTTGTGCATCTTATAAGTGCGTTTGTGTCATGGGTTGATCATTTAGGTCATTTTCATCATCCTTCAACATACTCTAATCCAATTAGGGTTTTTAACCAATCTTGTGCATTCAATAAGTGATTTTGTGTCATTGGTTGAACATTTAGGTCATTTTCGTCCTACCTAGGCTTATTCTAATCCAATTAGGGTGTTTAACCAATCTTGTGCATCCAATAAGTGATTTTGTGTCATTGGTTGAACATTTAGGTCGTTTTCGTCATCCTTCGACTTATTCTAATCCAATTAGGGTTTTTAACCAATCTTGTGCATCCAATAAGTGATTTTGTGTCATTGGATTAACATTTAGGTCGTTTTCGTCCTCGCTAGGCTTATTCTAATCCAATTAGGGTTTTTAACCAATCTTGTGCATCCAATAAGTGATTTTGTGTCATTGGTGGAATATTTAGGTCTTTTTCGTCCTCCCTAGCCTTATTCTAATCCAATTATGGTTTTTAACCAATCTTGTGCATCCAATAAGTAATTTTGTGTCATTGGTTGAATATTTAGGTCATTTTCGTCCTCCCTAGGCCTATTGTAATCCAATTAGGGTTTTAAACCAATCTTGTGCATCCAGTAAGTGATTTTGTGTTATTGGTTGAACATTTAGGTCATTTTCGTCCTCCCTTGGCTTATTCTAATCCAATTAGGGTTTTTAACCAATCTTGTGCATCCAATAAGTGCGTTTGTGTCATTGGTTGAACATTTAGGTCATTTTCGTCCTCCCAAGGCTTATTCTATTCCAATTAGGGTTTTTAACCAATCTTTTGCATCCTATAAGTGATTTTGTGTCATTGGATTAACATATAGGTCATTTTCGTCCTCGCTAGGCTTATTCTAATCCAATTAGGGTTTTTAACCAATCTTGTGCATCCAATAAGTAATTTTTTGTCATTGGTTGAATATTTAGGTCATTTTCGTCCTCCCTAGGCCTATTCTAATCCAATTAGGGTTTTAAACCAATCTTGTGCATCCAATAAGTGATTTTGTGTTATTGGTTGAACATTTAGGTCATTTTCGTCCTCCCTTGGCTTATTCTAATCCGATTAGGGTTTTTAACTAATCTTGTGCATCCAATAAGTAAGTTTGTGTCATTGGTTGAATATTTAGGTCATTTTCGTCCTCCCTAGGCCTATTCTAATCCAATTAGGGTTTTAAACCAATCTTGTGCATCCAATATGTGATTTTGTGTCATTGGTTGAACATTTAGGTCATTTTCGTCATCCTTCGACTTATTCTAATCCAATTAGGGTTTTTAACCAATCTTGTGCATCCGATAAGTGATTTTTTGTCATTGGATTAACATTTAGGTCATTTTCGTCCTCCCTAGGCTTTATTCTATTCCAATTAGGGTTTTTACCCAATCATGTGCATCAAATAAGTGATTTTGTGTCATTGGTTGAACATTTAGGTCATTTTCGTCCTCCCTAGGCTTATTCTAATCCAATTAGGGTTTTTAACCAATCAGCTGAATCCAATAAGTGATTTTGTTTCATTGGTGGATTATTTAGGTCATTTTCGTCCTCCCTAGCCTTATTCTAATCCAATTAGGGTTTTAAACCAATCTTGTGCATCCAATATGTGATTTTGTGTCATTGGTTGAACATTTAGGTCATTTTCGTCATCCTTCGACTTATTCTAATCCAATTAGGGTTTTTAACCAATCTTGTGCATCCAATAAGTGATTTTGTGTCATTGGTTGAACATTTAGGTCATTTTCGTCCTCCCTAGGCTTATTCTAATCCAATTAGGGTTTTTAACCAATCTTGTGCGTCCAATAAGTGATTTTGTGTCATTGGTTGAACATTTAGGTCATTTTCGTCCTCCCTAGGCTTATTCTAATCCAATTAGGGTTTTTAACCAATCAGTTGAATCCAATAAGTGATTTTGTTTCATTGGTGGAATATTTAGGTCATTTTCGTCCTCCCTAGCCTTATTCTAATCCAATTAGGGTTTTAAACCAATCTTGTGCATCCAATATGTGATTTTGTGTCATTGGTTGAACATTTAGGTCATTTTCGTCATCCTTCGACTTATTCTAATCCAATTATTGTTTTTAACCAATCTTGTGCATCCGATAAGTGATTTTTTGTCATTGGATTAACATTTAGGTCATTTTCGTCCTCCCTAGGCTTTATTCTATTCCAATTAGGGTTTTTACCCAATCATGTGCATCAAATAAGTGATTTTGTGTCATTGGTTGAACATTTAGGTCATTTTCGTCCTCCCTAGGCTTATTCTAATCCAAATAGGGTTTTTAACCAATCTTGTGCATCTTATAAGTGCGTTTGTGTCATGGGTTGATCATTTAGGTCATTTTCATCATCCTTCAACATACTATAATCCAATTAGGGTTTTTAACCAATCTTGTGCATTCAATGAGTGATTTTGTGTCATTGGTTGAACATTTAGGTCATTTTCGTCCTACCTAGGCTTATTCTAATCCAGTTAGGGTGTTTAACCAATCTTGTGCATCCAATAAGTGATTTTGTGTCATTGGTTGAACATTTAGGTCGTTTTCGTCATCCTTCGACTTATTCTAATCCAATTAGGGTTTTTAACCAATCTTGTGCATCCAATAAGTGATTTTGTGTCATTGGTTGAACATTTAGGTCATTTTCGTCCTCCCTAGGCTTATTCTATTCCAATTAGGGTTTTTAACCCATCATGTGCATCCAATAAGTGATTTTGTGTCATTGGTTGAATATTTAGGTCGTTTTCGTCATCCTTCGACTTATTCTAATCCAATTAGGGTTTTTAACCAATCTTGAGCATCCAATAAGTGATTTTGTGTCATTGCTTGGACATTTAGGTCATTTTCGTCCTCCCTTGGCCTATTCTAATCCAATTAGGGTTTTAAACCAATCATGTGCATCCAATAAGTGATTTTGTGTTATTGGTTGAACATTTAGGTCATTTTCGTCCTCCCTTGGCTTATTCTAATCCGATTAGGGTTTTTAACCAATCTTGTGCATCCAATAAGTGCGTTTGTGTCATTGGTCGAACATTTAGGTCATTTTCGTCCTCCCAAGGCTTATTCTAATCTAATTAGGGTTTTTAACCAATCTTGTTCATCCAATAAGTGATTTTGTGTCATTGGTTGAACATTTAGGTCATTTTCGTCCTCCCTAGGCTTATTCTAATCCAATTAGGGTTTTTAACCAATCAGCTGAATCCAATAAGTGATTTTGTTTCATTGGTGGATTATTTAGGTCATTTTCGTCCTCCCTAGCCTTATTCTAATCCAATTAGGATTTTAAACCAATCTTGTGCATCCAATATGTGATTTTGTGTCATTGGTTGAACATTTAGGTCATTTTCGTCATCCTTCGACTTATTCTAATCCAATTAGGGTTTTTAACCAATCTTGTGCATCCGATAAGTGATTTTTTGTCATTGGATTAACATTTAGGTCATTTTCGTCCTCCCTAGGCTTTATTCTATTCCAATTAGGGTTTTTACCCAATCATGTGCATCAAATAAGTGATTTTGTGTCATTGGTTGAACATTTAGGTCATTTTTGTCCTACCTAGGCTTACTCTAATCCAATTAGGGTTTTTAACCAATCTTGTGCATTCAATAAGTGATTTTGTGTCATTGGTTGAACATTTAGGTCATTTTCGTCCTACCTAGGCTTATTCTAATCCAGTTAGGGTGTTTAACCAATCTTGTGCATCCAATAAGTGATTTTGTGTCATTGGTTGAACATTTAGGTCGTTTTCGTCATCCTTCGACTTATTCTAATCCAATTAGGGTTTTTAACCAATCTTGTGCATCCAATAAGTGATTTTGTGTCATTGGTGGATTATTTAGGTCATTTTCGTCCTCCCTAGCCTTATTCTAATCCAATTAGGGTTTTAAACCAATCTTGTGCATCCAATATGTGATTTTGTGTCATTGGTTGAACATTTAGGTCATTTTCGTCATCCTTCGACTTATTCTAATCCAATTAGGGTTTTTAACCGATCTTGTGCATCCGATAAGTGATTTTTTGTCATTGGATTAACATTTAGGTCATTTTCGTCCTCCCTAGGCTTTATTCTATTCCAATTAGGGTTTTTACCCAATCATGTGCATCAAATAAGTGATTTTGTGTCATTGGTTGAACATTTAGGTCATTTTTGTCCTACCTAGGCTTACTCTAATCCAATTAGGGTTTTTAACCAATCTTGTGCATCTTATAAGTGCGTTTGTGTCATGGGTTGATCATTTAGGTCATTTTCACCATCCTTCAACATACTCTAATCCAATTAGGGTTTTTAACCAATCTTGTGCATTCAATAAGTGATTTTGTGTCATTGGTTGAACATTTAGGTCATTTTCGTCCTACCTAGGCTTATTCTAATCCAGTTAGGGTGTTTAACCAATCTTGTGCATCCAATAAGTGATTTTGTGTCATTGGTTGAACATTTAGGTCGTTTTCGTCATCCTTCGACTTATTCTAATCCAATTAGGGTTTTTAACCGATCTTGTGCATCCGATAAGTGATTTTTTGTCATTGGATTAACATTTAGGTCATTTTCGTCCTCCCTAGGCTTTATTCTATTCCAATTAGGGTTTTTACCCAATCATGTGCATCAAATAAGTGATTTTGTGTCATTGGTTGAACATTTAGGTCATTTTTGTCCTACCTAGGCTTACTCTAATCCAATTAGGGTTTTTAACCAATCTTGTGCATCTTATAAGTGCGTTTGTGTCATGGGTTGATCATTTAGGTCATTTTCACCATCCTTCAACATACTCTAATCCAATTAGGGTTTTTAACCAATCTTGTGCATTCAATAAGTGATTTTGTGTCATTGGTTGAACATTTAGGGCATTTTCGTCCTACCTAGGCTTATTCTAATCCAGTTAGGGTGTTTAACCAATCTTGTGCATCCAATAAGTGATTTTGTGTCATTGGTTGAACATTTAGGTCGTTTTCGTCATCCTTCGACTTATTCTAATCCAATTAGGGTTTTTAACCAATCTTGTGCATCCAATAAGTGATTTTGTGTCATTGGTTGAACATTTAGGTCATTTTCGTCCTCCCTAGGCTTATTCTATTCCAATTAGGGTTTTTAACCCATCATGTGCATCCAATAAGTGATTTTGTGTCATTGGTTGAACATTTAGGTCGTTTTCGTCATCCTTCGACTTATTCTAATCCAATTAGGGTTTTTAACCAATCTTGTGCATCCAATAAGTGATTTTGTGTCATTGGTTGAACATTTAGGTCATTTTCGTCCTCCCTAGGCTTATTCTATTCCAATTAGGGTTTTTAACCCATCATGTGCATCCAATAAGTGATTTTGTGTCATTGGTTGAATATTTAGGTCGTTTTCGTCATCCTTCGACTTATTCTAATCCAATTCGGGTTTTTAACCAATCTTGAGTATCCAATAAGTGATTTTGTGTCATTGCTTGAACATTTAGGTCATTTTCGTCCTCCCTTGGCCTATTCTAATCCAATTAGGGTTTTAAACCAATCATGTGCATCCAATAAGTGATTTTGTGTTATTGGTTGAACATTTGGTCATTTTCCTCCTCCCTTGGCTTATTCTAATCCGATTAGGGTTTTTAACCAATCTTGTGCATCCAATAAGTGCGTTTGTGTCATTGGTCGAACATTTAGGTCATTTTCGTCCTCCCAAGGGTTATTCTAATCTAATTAGGGTTTTTAACCAATCTTGTTCATCCAATAAGTGATTTTGTGTCATTGGTTGAACATTTAGGTCATTTTCGTCCTCCCTAGGCTTATTCTAATCCAATTAGGGTTTTTAACCAATCAGCTGAATCCAATAAGTGATTTTGTTTCATTGGTGGATTATTTAGGTCATTTTCGTCCTCCCTAGCCTTATTCTAATCCAATTAGGGTTTTAAACCAATCTTGTGTATCCAATATGTGATTTTGTGTCATTGGTTGAACATTTAGGTCATTTTCGTCATCCTTCGACTTATTCTAATCCAATTAGGGTTTTTAACCGATCTTGTGCATCCGATAAGTGATTTTTTGTCATTGGATTAACATTTAGGTCATTTTCGTCCTCCCTAGGCTTTATTCTATTCCAATTAGGGTTTTTACCCAATCATGTGCATCAAATAAGTGATTTTGTGTCATTGGTTGAACATTTAGGTCATTTTTGTCCTACCTAGGCTTACTCTAATCCAATTAGGGTTTTTAACCAATCTTGTGCATCTTATAAGTGCGTTTGTGTCATGGGTTGATCATTTAGGTCATTTTCACCATCCTTCAACATACTCTAATCCAATTAGGGTTTTTAACCAATCTTGTGCATTCAATAAGTGATTTTGTGTCATTGGTTGAACATTTAGGTCATTTTCGTCCTACCTAGGCTTATTCTAATCCAGTTAGGGTGTTTAACCAATCTTGTGCATCCAATAAGTGATTTTGTGTCATTGGTTGAACATTTAGGTCATTTTCGTCATCCTTCGACTTATTCTAATCCAATTAGGGTTTTTAACCGATCTTGTGCATCCGATAAGTGATTTTTTGTCATTGGATTAACATTTAGGTCATTTTCGTCCTCCCTAGGCTTTATTCTATTCCAATTAGGGTTTTTACCCAATCATGTGCATCAAATAAGTGATTTTGTGTCATTGGTTGAACATTTAGGTCATTTTCGTCCTCCCTAGGCTTATTCTAATCCAATTAGGGTTTTTAACCAATCAGCTGAATCCAATAAGTGATTTTGTTTCATTGGTGGATTATTTAGGTCATTTTCGTCCTCCCTAGCCTTATTCTAATCCAATTAGGGTTTTAAACCAATCTTGTGCATCCAATATGTGATTTTGTGTCATTGGTTGAACATTTAGGTCATTTTCGTCATCCTTCGACTTATTCTAATCCAATTAGGGTTTTTAACCGATCTTGTGCATCCGATAAGTGATTTTTTGTCATTGGATTAACATTTAGGTCATTTTCGTCCTCCCTAGGCTTTATTCTATTCCAATTAGGGTTTTTACCCAATCATGTGCATCAAATAAGTGATTTTGTGTCATTGGTTGAACATTTAGGTCATTTTTGTCCTACCTAGGCTTACTCTAATCCAATTAGGGTTTTTAACCAATCTTGTGCATCTTATAAGTGCGTTTGTGTCATGGGTTGATCATTTAGGTCATTTTCACCATCCTTCAACATACTCTAATCCAATTAGGGTTTTTAACCAATCTTGTGCATTCAATAAGTGATTTTGTGTCATTGGTTGAACATTTAGGGCATTTTCGTCCTACCTAGGCTTATTCTAATCCAGTTAGGGTGTTTAACCAATCTTGTGCATCCAATAAGTGATTTTGTGTCATTGGTTGAACATTTAGGTCGTTTTCGTCATCCTTCGACTTATTCTAATCCAATTAGGGTTTTTAACCAATCTTGTGCATCCAATAAGTGATTTTGTGTCATTGGTTGAACATTTAGGTCATTTTCGTCCTCCCTAGGCTTATTCTATTCCAATTAGGGTTTTTAACCCATCATGTGCATCCAATAAGTGATTTTGTGTCATTGGTTGAACATTTAGGTCGTTTTCGTCATCCTTCGACTTATTCTAATCCAATTAGGGTTTTTAACCAATCTTGTGCATCCAATAAGTGATTTTGTGTCATTGGTTGAACATTTAGGTTATTTTCGTCCTCCCTAGGCTTATTCTATTCCAATTAGGGTTTTTAACCCATCATGTGCATCCAATAAGTGATTTTGTGTCATTGGTTGAATATTTAGGTCGTTTTCGTCATCCTTCGACTTATTCTAATCCAATTACGGTTTTTAACCAATCTTGAGCATCCAATAAGTGATTTTGTGTCATTGCTTGAACATTTAGGTCATTTTCATCCTCCCTTGGCCTATTCTAATCCAATTAGGGTTTTAAACCAATCATGTGCATCCAATAAGTGATTTTGTGTTATTGGTTGAACATTTAGGTCATTTTCGTCCTCCCTTGGCTTATTCTAATCCGATTAGGGTTTTTAACCAATCTTGTGCATCCAATAAGTGCGTTTGTGTCATTGGTCGAACATTTAGGTCATTTTCGTCCTCCCAAGGCTTATTCTAATCTAATTAGGGTTTTTAACCAATCTTGTTCATCCAATAAGTGATTTTGTGTCATTGGTTGCACATTTAGGTCATTTTCGTCCTCCCTAGGCTTATTCTAATCCAATTAGGGTTTTTAACCAATCAGCTGAATCCAATAAGTGATTTTGTTTCATTGGTGGATTATTTAGGTCATTTTCGTCCTCCCTAGCCTTATTCTAATCCAATTAGGGTTTTAAACCAATCTTGTGCATCCAATATGTGATTTTGTGTCATTGGTTGAACATTTAGGTCATTTTCGTCATCCTTCGACTTATTCTAATCCAATTAGGGTTTTTAACCAATCTTGTGCATCCGATAAGTGATTTTTTGTCATTGGATTAACAATTAGGTCATTTTCGTCCTCCCTAGGCTTTATTCTATTCCAATTAGGGTTTTTACCCAATCATGTGCATCAAATAAGTGATTTTGTGTCATTGGTTGAACATTTAGGTCATTTTCGTCCTCCCTAGGCTTATTCTAATCCAAATAGGGTTTTTAACCAATCTTGTGCATCTTATAAGTGCGTTTGTGTCATGGGTTGATCATTTAGGTCATTTTCATCATCCTTCAACATACTATAATCCAATTAGGGTTTTTAACCAATCTTGTGCATTCAATAAGTGATTTTGTGTCATTGGTTGAACATTTAGGTCATTTTCGTCCTACCTAGGCTTATTCTAATCCAGTTAGGGTGTTTAACCAATCTTGTGCATCCAATAAGTGATTTTGTGTCATTGGTTGAACATTTAGGTCGTTTTCGTCATCCTTCGACTTATTCTAATCCAATTAGGGTTTTTAACCAATCTTGTGCATCCAATAAGTGATTTTGTGTCATTGGTTGAACATTTAGGTCATTTTCGTCCTCCCTAGGCTTATTCTAATCCAAATAGGGTTTTTAACCAATCTTGTGCATCCAATAAGTGATTTTGTGTCATTGGCTTAACATTTAGGTCATTTTCGTCCTCCCTAGGCTTATTCTAATCCAATTAGAGTTTTTAAACAATCATGTGCATCCAATAAGTGATTTTGTGTCATTGGTTGAACATTTAGGTCATTTTCGTCCCCCTAGGCTTATTCTAATCCAATTAGGGTTTTTAACCAATCTTATGCATCCAATAAGTGATTTTGTGTCATTTGTTTAACATTTAGGTCATTTTCTACATCCTTCAACTTATTCTAATCAAATTAGGGTTTTTAACCAATCTTGTCAATCCAATAAGTGATTTTGTGTCATTGGTTGAACATTTAGGTCATTTTCGTCCTCCCTATGCTTATTCCAATTTAATTATGGTTTTTAACCAATCTTGTGCATCCAATAAGTGATTTTGTGTCATTGGCTTAACATTTAGGTCATCTTCGTCCTCCCTAGGCTTATTCTAATCCGATTAGAGTTTTTAAACAATCTTGTGCATCCAATAAGTGATTTTGTGTGATTGGTTGAACATTTAGGTCATTTTCGACCTCCTTAGGCTTGTTCTACTCCAATTAGGGGTTTTAACCAATCTTGTGCATCCAATAAGTGATTTTGTGTCATTGGTTGAACATTTAGGTCATTTTCGTCCTCCCTAGGCATATTCTAATCCAATTAGGGTTTTTAACCAATCTTGTGCATCCAATAAGTGATTTTGTGTCATTGGCTTAACATTTAGGTCATTTTCGTCCTCCCTAGGCTTATTCTAATCCAATTAGGGCTTTTAACCAATCTTGTGCATCCAATAGGTAATTTTGTGTCATCGGTTGAACATTTAGGTCATTTTCGTCATCCTTCGACTTATTCTAATCCAATTAGGGTTTTTAACCAATCTTGTGAATCCAATAAGTGATTTTGTGTTATTGGTTGAACATTTCGGTCATTTTCGTCCTCCCTAGGCTTATTCTAATCCAAATAGGGTTTTTAACCAATCTTGTGCATCCAATATGTGATTTTTTGTCATTGGTTGAACATTTAGGTCATTTTCGTCATCCTTCGACTTATTCTAATCCAATTAGGGTTTTTAACCAATCTTGTGAATCCAATAAGTGATTTTGTGTCATTGGTTGAACATTTAGGTCATTTTCGTCCTCCCTAGGCTTATTATAATCCAATTATTGTTTTTAACCAATCTTGTGCATCAAATAGGTAATTTTGTGTCATCAGTTGAACATTTAGGTCATTTTCGTCCTCCCTAAGCTTATTCTAATCCAATTAGAGTTTTTAACCAATCTTGTGCATCCAATAAGTGATTTTGTGTCATTGGTTGAACATTTAGGTCATTTTCGTCCTCCCTAGGCTTATTCTAATCCAATTAGGGTTTTTAACCAATCTTGTGCATCCAATATGTGATTTTGTGTCATTGGTTGAACATTTAGGTCATTTTCGTCATCCTTCGACTTATTCTAATCCAATTAGGGTTTTTAACCAATCTTGTGCATCCAATAAGTGATTTTTTGTCATTGGATTAACATTTAAGTCATTTTCGTCCTCCCTAGGCTTATTCTATTCCAATTAGGGTTTTTAACCAATCATGTGCATCCAATAAGTGATTTTGTGTCATTGGTTGAACATTTAGGTCATTTTCGTCCTCCCTAGGCTTATTCTAATCAAATTAGGGTTTTTAACCAATCTTGTGCATCCAATAAGTGCGTTTGTGTCATTGGTTGAACATTTAGGTCATTTTCGTCCTCCCAAGGCTTATTCTAATCTAATTAGGGTTTTTAACCAATCTTGTTCATCCAATAAGTGATTTTGTGTCATTGGTTGAACATTTAGGTCATTTTCGTCCTCCCTAGGCTTATTCCAATCCAATTAGGGTTTTTAACCAATCAGCTGAATCCAATAAGTGATTTTGTTTCATTGGTGGAATATTTAGGTCATTTTCGTCCTCCATAGCCTTATTCTAATCCAATTAGGGTTTTAAACCAATCTTGTGCATCCAATATGTGATTTTGTGTCATTGGTTGAACATTTAGGTCATTTTCGTCATCCTTCGACTTATTCTAATCCAATTAGGGTTTTTAACCAATCTTGTGCATCCGATAAGTGATTTTTTGTCATTGGATTAACATTTAGGTCATTTTCGTCCTCCCTAGGCTTTATTCTATTCCAATTAGGGTTTTTACCCAATCATGTGCATCAAATAAGTGATTTTGTGTCATTGGTTGAACATTTAGGTCATTTTTGTCCTACCTAGGCTTACTCTAATCCAATTAGGGTTTTTAACCAATCTTGTGCATTCAATAAGTGATTTTGTGTCATTGGTTGAACATTTAGGTCATTTTCGTCCTACCTAGGCTTATTCTAATCCAGTTAGGGTGTTTAACCAATCTTGTGCATCCAATAAGTGATTTTGTGTCATTGGTTGAACATTTAGGTCGTTTTCGTCATCCTTCGACTTATTCTAATCCAATTAGGGTTTTTAACCAATCTTGTGCATCCAATAAGTGATTTTGTGTCATTGGTTGAACATTTAGGCCATTTTCGTCCTCCCTAGGCTTATTCTATTCCAATTAGGGTTTTTAACCAATCATGTGCATCCAATAAGTGATTTTGTGTCATTGGTTGAACATTTAGGTCGTTTTCGTCCTCCCTAAGCTTATTCTAATCCAATTAGGGTTTTTAACCAATCTTGTGCATCCAATAAGTGATTTTGTGTCATTGGTTGAACATTTAGGTCATTTTCGTCCTACCTAGGCTTATTCTAATCCAGTTAGGGTGTTTAACCAATCTTGTGCATCCAATAAGTGATTTTGTGTCATTGGTTGAACATTTAGGTCGTTTTCGTCATCCTTCGACTTATTCTAATCCAATTAGGGTTTTTAACCAATCTTGTGCATCCAATAAGTGATTTTGTGTCATTGGTTGAACATTTAGGTCATTTTCGTCCTCCCTAGGCTTATTCTAATCCAATTAGGGTTTTTAACCAATCAGCTGAATCCAATAAGTGATTTTGTTTCATTGGTGGATTATTTAGGTCATTTTCGTCCTCCCTAGCCTTATTCTAATCCAATTAGGGTTTTAAACCAATCTTGTGCATCCAATATGTGATTTTGTGTCATTGGTTGAACATTTAGGTCATTTTCGTCATCCTTCGACTTATTCTAATCCAATTAGGGTTTTTAACCGATCTTGTGCATCCGATAAGTGATTTTTTGTCATTGGATTAACATTTAGGTCATTTTCGTCCTCCCTAGGCTTTATTCTATTCCAATTAGGGTTTTTACCCAATCATGTGCATCAAATAAGTGATTTTGTGTCATTGGTTGAACATTTAGGTCATTTTTGTCCTACCTAGGCTTACTCTAATCCAATTAGGGTTTTTAACCAATCTTGTGCATCTTATAAGTGCGTTTGTGTCATGGGTTGATCATTTAGGTCATTTTCACCATCCTTCAACATACTCTAATCCAATTAGGGTTTTTAACCAATCTTGTGCATTCAATAAGTGATTTTGTGTCATTGGTTGAACATTTAGGTCATTTTCGTCCTACCTAGGCTTATTCTAATCCAATTAGGGTGTTTAACCAATCTTGTGCATCCAATAAGTGATTTTGTGTCATTGGTTGAACATTTAGGTCGTTTTCGTCATCCTTCGACTTATTCTAATCCAATTAGGGTTTTTAACCAATCTTGTGCATCCAATATGTGATTTAGTGTTATTGGTTGAACATTTAGGTCATTTTCGTCCTCCCTTAGCTTATTCTAATCCGATTAGGGTTTTTAACCAATCTTGTGCATCCAATAAGTGCGTTTGTATCATTGGTCGAACATTTAGGTCATTTTCGTCCTCCCAAGGCTTATTCTAATCTAATTAGGGTTTTTAACCAATCTTGTTCATCCAATAAGTGATTTTGTGTCATTGGTTGAACATTTAGGTCATTTTCGTCCTCCCTAGGCTTATTCTAATCCAATTAGGGTTTTTAACCAATCAGCTGAATCCAATAAGTGATTTTGTTTCATTGGTGGAATATTTAGGTCATTTTCGTCCTCCCTAGCCTTATTCTAATCCAATTAGGGTTTTAAACCAATCTTGTGCATCCAATATGTGATTTTGTGTCATTGGTTGAACATTTAGGTCATTTTCGTCATCCTTCGACTTATTCTAATCCAATTAGGGTTTTTAACCAATCTTGTGCATCCGATAAGTTATTTTTTGTCATTGGATTAACATTTAGGTCATTTTCGTCCTCCCTAGGCTTTATTCTATTCCAATTAGGGTTTTTACCCAATCATGTGCATCAAATAAGTGATTTTGTGTCATTGGTTGAACATTTAGGTCATTTTCGTCCTACCTAGGCTTACTCTAATCCAATTAGGGTTTTTAACCATTCTTGTGCATCTTATAAGTGCGTTTGTGTCATGGGTTGATCATTTAGGTCAATTTCATCATCCTTCAACATACTCTAATCCAATTAGGGTTTTTAACCAATCTTGTGCATTCAATAAGTGATTTTGTGTCATTGGTTGAACATTTAGGTCATTTTCGTCCTACCTAGGCTTATTCTAATCCAGTTAGGGTGTTTAACCAATCTTGTGCATCCAATAAGTGATTTTGTGTCATTGGTTGAACATTTAGGTCGTTTTCGTCATCCTTCGACTTATTCTAATCCAATTAGGGTTTTTAACCAATCTTGTGCATCCAATAAGTGATTTTGTGTCATTGGTTGAACATTTAGGTCATTTTCGTCCTCCCTAGGCTTATTCTATTCCAATTAGGGTTTTTAACCCATCATGTGCATCCAATAAGTGATTTTGTGTCATTGGTTGAATATTTAGGTCGTTTTCGTCATCCTTCGACTTATTCTAATCCAATTCGGGTTTTTAACCAATCTTGAGTATCCAATAAGTGATTTTGTGTCATTGCTTGAACATTTAGGTCATTTTCGTCCTCCCTTGGCCTATTCTAATCCAATTAGGGTTTTAAACCAATCATGTGCATCCAATAAGTGATTTTGTGTTATTGGTTGAACATTTGGTCATTTTCCTCCTCCCTTGGCTTATTCTAATCCGATTAGGGTTTTTAACCAATCTTGTGCATCCAATAAGTGCGTTTGTGTCATTGGTCGAACATTTAGGTCATTTTCGTCCTACCAAGGCTTATTCTAATCTAATTAGGGTTTTTAACCAATCTTGTTTATCCAACAAGTGATTTTGTGTCATTGGTTGAACATTTAGGTCATTTTCGTCCTCCCTAGGCTTATTCTAATCCAATTAGGGTTTTTAACCAATCAGCTGAATCCAATAAGTGATTTTGTTTCATTGGTGGAATATTTAGGTCATTTTCGTCCTTCCTAGCCTTATTCTAATCCAATTAGGGTTTTAAACCAATCTTGTGCATCCAATATGTGATTTTGTGTCATTGGTTGAACATTTAGGTCATTTTCGTCATCCTTCGACTTATTCTAATCCAATTAGGGATTTTAACCAATCTTGTGCATCCGATAAGTGATTTTTTGTCATTGGATTAACATTTAGGTCATTTTCGTCCTCCCTAGGCTTATTCTATTCCAATTAGGGTTTTTAACCAATCATGTGCATCCAATAAGTGATTTTGTGTCATTGGTTAAACATTTAGGTCATTTTCGTCCTCCCTAGGCTTATTCTAATCCAATTAGGGTTTTTAACCAATCTTGTGCATCCAATAACTGCGTTTGTGTTATTGGTTGAACATTGAGGTCATTTTCGTCATCCTTCGACATATTCTAATCCAACTAGGGATTTTAACCAATCTTGTGAAAACAAAAAGGGATTTTGTGTCATCTGATTAACATTTAGGTCATTTTCGTCGTCCCTAGGCTTATTCTAATGCAATTAGGGTTTTTAACCAATCTTGTGCATCTTATAAGTGCGTTTGTGTCATGGGTTGATCATTTAGGTCATTTTAATCATCCTTTAACATACTCTAATCCAATTAGGGTTTTTAACCAATCTTGTGCATTCAATAAGTGATTTTGTGTCATTGGTTGAACATTTAGGTCACTTTCGTCCTACCTAGGCTTATTCTAATCCAATTAGTGTGTTTAACCAATCTTGTGCATCCAATAAGTGATTTTGTGTCATTGGTTGAACATTTAGGTCGTTTTCGTCATCCTTCGACTTATTCTAATCCAATTAGGGTTTTTAACCAATCTTGTGCATCCAATAAGTGATTTTGTGTCATTGGATTAACATTTAGGTCGTTTTCGTCCTCGCTAGGCTTATTCTAATCCAATTAGGGTTTTTAACCAATCTTGTGCATCCAATAAGTGATTTTGTGTCATTGGTGGAATATTTAGGTCTTTTTCGTCCTCCCTAGCCTTATTCTAATCCAATTATGGTTTTTAACCAATCTTGTGCATCCAATAAGTAATTTTGTGTCATTGGTTGAATATTTAGGTCATTTTCGTCCTCCCTAGGCCTATTGTAATCCAATTAGGGTTTTAAACCAATCTTGTGCATCCAGTAAGTGATTTTGTGTTATTGGTTGAACATTTAGGTCATTTTCCTCCTCCCTTGGCTTATTCTAATCCGATTAGGGTTTTTAACCAATCTTGTGCATCCAATAAGTGCGTTTGTGTCATTGGTCGAACATTTAGGTCATTTTCGTCCTACCAAGGCTTATTCTAATCTAATTAGGGTTTTTAACCAATCTTGTTTATCCAACAAGTGATTTTGTGTCATTGGTTGAACATTTAGGTCATTTTTGTCCTCCCTACGCTTATTCTAATCCAATTAGGGTTTTTAACCAATCAGCTGAATCCAATAAGTGATTTTGTTTCATTGGTGGAATATTTAGGTCATTTTCGTCCTCCCTAGCCTTATTCTAATCCAATTAGGGTTTTAAACCAATCTTGTGCATCCAATATGTGATTTTGTGTCATTGGTTGAACATTTAGGTCATTTTCGTCATCCTTCGACTTATTCTAATCCAATTAGGGTTTTTAACCAATCTTGTGCATCCGATAAGTGATTTTTTGTCATTGGATTAACATTTAGGTCATTTTCGTCCTCCCTAGGCTTATTCTATTCCAATTAGGGTTTTTAACCAATCATGTGCATCCAATAAGTGATTTTGTGTCATTGGTTGAACATTTAGGTCATTTTCGTCCTCCCAAGGCTTATTCTAATCTAATTAGGGTTTTTAACCAATCTTGTTCATCCAATAAGTGATTTTGTGTCATTGGTTGAACATTTAGGTCATTTTCGTCCTCCCTAGGCTTATTCCAATCCAATTAGGGTTTTTAACCAATCAGCTGAATCCAATAAGTGATTTTGTTTCATTGGTGGAATATTTAGGTCATTTTCGTCCTCCATAGCCTTATTCTAATCCAATTAGGGTTTTAAACCAATCTTGTGCATCCAATATGTGATTTTGTGTCATTGGTTGAACATTTAGGTCATTTTCGTCATCCTTCGACTTATTCTAATCCAATTAGGGTTTTTAACCAATCTTGTGCATCCGATAAGTGATTTTTTGTCATTGGATTAACATTTAGGTCATTTTCGTCCTCCCTAGGCTTTATTCTATTCCAATTAGGGTTTTTACCCAATCATGTGCATCAAATAAGTGATTTTGTGTCATTGGTTGAACATTTAGGTCATTTTCGTCCTCCCTAGGCTTATTCTAATCCAATTAGGGTTTTTAACCAATCAGTTGAATCCAATAAGTGATTTTGTTTCATTGGTGGAATATTTAGGTCATTTTCGTCCTCCCTAGCCTTATTCTAATCCAATTAGGGTTTTTAACCAATCTTGTGCATCCAATAAGTGATTTTGTGTCATTGGTTGAACATTTAGGTCATTTTCGTCCTCCCTAGGCTTATTCTAATCCAATTAGGGTTTTTAACCAATCAGCTGAATCCAATAAGTGATTTTGTTTCATTGGTGGATTATTTAGGTCATTTTCGTCCTCCCTAGCCTTATTCTAATCCAATTAGGGTTTTAAACCAATCTTGTGCATCCAATATGTGATTTTGTGTCATTGGTTGAACATTTAGGTCATTTTCGTCATCCTTCGACTTATTCTAATCCAATTAGGGTTTTTAACCAATCTTGTGCATCCGATAAGTGATTTTTTGTCATTGGATTAACATTTAGGTCATTTTCGTCCTCCCTAGGCTTATTCTATTCCAATTAGGGTTTTTAACCAATCATGTGCATCCAATAAGTGATTTTGTGTCATTGGTTGAACATTTAGGTCATTTTCGTCCTCCCTAAGCTTATTCTAATCCAATTAGGGTTTTTAACCAATCTTGTGCATCCAATAAGTGCGTTTGTGTTATTGGTTGAACATTGAGGTCATTTTCGTCATCCTTCGACATATTCTAATCCAACTAGGGATTTTAACCAATCTTGTGAAACCAAAAAGGGATTTTGTGTCATCTGATAAACATTTAGGTCATTTTCGTCGTCCCTAGGCTTATTCTAATGCAATTAGGGTTTTTAACCAATCTTGTGCATCTTATAAGTGCGTTTGTGTCATGGGTTGATCATTTAGGTCATTTTCATCATCCTTTAACATACACTAATCCAATTAGGGTTTTTAACCAATCTTGTGCATTCAATAAGTGATTTTGTGTCATTGGTTGAACATTTAGGTCATTTTCGTCCTACCTAGGCTTATTCTAATCCAATTAGGGTGTTTAACCAATCTTGTGCATCCAATAAGTGATTTTGTGTCATAGGTTGAACATTTAGGTCGTTTTCGTCATCCTTCGACTTATTCTAATCCAATTAGGGTTTTTAACCAATCTTGTGCATCCAATATGTGATTTTGTGTTATTGGTTGAACATTTAGGTCATTTTCGTCCTCCCTTAGCTTATTCTAATCCGATTAGGGTTTTTAACCAATCTTGTGCATCCAATAAGTGCGATTGTGTCATTGGTCGAACATTTAGGTCATTTTCGTCCTCCCAAGGCTTATTCTAATCTAATTAGGGTTTTTAACCAATCTTGTTCATCCAATAAGTGATTTTGTGTCATTGGTTGAACATTTAGGTCATTTTCGTTCTCCCTAGGCTTATTCTAATCCAATTAGGGTTTTTAACCAATCTTGTGCATCCAATAAGTGGGTTTGTGTTATTGGTTGAACATTAAGGTCATTTTCGTCATCCTTCGACATATTCTAATCCATCTAGGGATTTTGACCAATCTTGTGAAACCAAAAAGGGATTTTTTGTCATCTGATTAACATTTAGGTCATTTTCGTCGTCCCTAGGCTTATTCTAATGCAATTAGGGTTTTTAACCAATCTTGTGCATCTTATAAGTGCGTTTGTGTCATGGGTTGATCATTTAGGTCATTTTCATCATCCTTCAACATACTCTAATCCAATTAGGGTTTTTAACCAATCTTGTGCATTCAATAAGTGATTTTGTGTCATTGGTTGAACATTTATTTCATTTCCGTCCTACCTAGGCTTATTCTAACCCAATTAGGGTGTTTAACCAATCTTGTGCATCCAATAAGTGATTTTGTGTCATTGGTTGAACATTTAGGTCATTTTCGTCATCCTTCGACATATTCTAATCCAATTAGGGTTTTTAACCAATCTTGTGCGTCCAATAAGTGATTTTGTGTCATTGGTTGAACATTTAGGTCATTTTCGTCCTCCCTAGGCTTATTCTAATCCAATTAGGGTTTTTAACCAATCAGTTGAATCCAATAAGTGATTTTGTTTCATTGGTGGAATATTTAGGTCATTTTCGTCCTCCCTAGCCTTATTCTAATCCAATTAGGGTTTTTAACCATTCTTGTGCATCCGATAAGTGATTTTTTGTCATTGGATTAGCATTTAGGTCATTTTCGTCCTCCCTAGGCTTATTGTATTCCAATTAGGGTTTTTAACCAATCATGTGCATCCAATAAGTGATTTTGTGTCATTGGTTGAACATTTAGGTCATTTTCGTTCTCCCTAGGCTTATTCTAATCCAATTAGGGTTTTTAACCAATCTTGTGCATCCAATAAGTGGGTTTGTGTTATTGGTTGAACATTAAGGTCATTTTCGTCATCCTTCGACATATTCTAATCCAACTAGGGATTTTGACCAATCTTGTGAAACCAAAAAGGGATTTTTTGTCATCTGATTAACATTTAGGTCATTTTCGTCGTCCCTAGGCTTATTCTAATGCAATTAGGGTTTTTAACCAATCTTGTGCATCTTATAAGTGCGTTTGTGTCATGGGTTGATCATTTAGGTCATTTTCATCATCCTTCAACATACTCTAATCCAATTAGGGTTTTTAACCAAACTTGTGCATTCAATAAGTGATTTTGTGTCATTGGTTGAACATTTATTTCATTTCCGTCCTACCTAGGCTTATTCTAACCCAATTAGGGTGTTTAACCAATCTTGTGCATCCAATAAGTGATTTTGTGTCATTGGTTGAACATTTAGGTCATTTTCGTCATCCTTCGACATATTCTAATCCAATTAGGGTTTTTAACCAATCTTGTGCGTCCAATAAGTGATTGTGTCATTGGTTGAACATTTAGGTCATTTTCGTCCTCCCTAGGCTTATTCTAATCCAATTAGGGTTTTTAACCAATCAGTTGAATCCAATAAGTGATTTTGTTTCATTGGTGGAATATTTAGGTCATTTTCGTCCTCCCTAGCCTTATTCTAATCCAATTAGGGTTTTAAACCAATCTTGTGCATCCAATATGTGATTTTGTGTCATTGGTTGAACATTTAGGTCATTTTCGTCATCCTTCGACTTATTCTAATGCAATTAGTGTTTTTAACCAATCTTGTGCATCTGATAAGTGATTTTTTGTCATTGGATTAACATTTAGGTCATTTTCTTCCTCCCTAGGCTTATTCTAATCCAATTAGGGTTTTTAACCAATATTGTGCATTCAATAAGTGATTTTGTGTCATTGGTTGAAGATTTAGGTCATTTTCGTCCTCCCAAGGCTTATTCTAATCTAATTAGGGTTTTTAACCAATCTTGTTCATCCAATAAGTGATTTTGTGTCATTGGTTGAACATTTAGGTCATTTTCGTCCTCCCTAGGCTTATTCCAATCCAATTAGGGTTTTTAACCAATCAGCTGAATCCAATAAGTGATTTTGTTTCATTGGTGGAATATTTAGGTCATTTTCGTCCTCCATAGCCTTATTCTAATCCAATTAGGGTTTTAAACCAATCTTGTGCATCCAATATGTGATTTTGTGTCATTGGTTGAACATTTAGGTCATTTTCGTCATCCTTCGACTTATTCTAATCCAATTAGGGTTTTTAACCAATCTTGTGCATCCGATAAGTGATTTTTTGTCATTGGATTAACATTTAGGTCATTTTCGTCCTCCCTAGGCTTTATTCTATTCCAATTAGGGTTTTTACCCAATCATGTGCATCAAATAAGTGATTTTGTGTCATTGGTTGAACATTTAGGTCATTTTCGTCCTCCCTAGGCTTATTCTAATCCAAATAGGGTTTTTAACCAATCTTGTGCATCTTATAAGTGCGTTTGTGTCATGGGTTGATCATTTAGGTCATTTTCATCATCCTTCAACATACTATAATCCAATTAGGGTTTTTAACCAATCTTGTGCATTCAATGAGTGATTTTGTGTCATTGGTTGAACATTTAGGTCATTTTCGTCCTACCTAGGCTTATTCTAATCCAGTTAGGGTGTTTAACCAATCTTGTGCATCCAATAAGTGATTTTGTGTCATTGGTTGAACATTTAGGTCGTTTTCGTCATCCTTCGACTTATTCTAATCCAATTAGGGTTTTTAACCAATCTTGTGCATCCAATAAGTGATTTTGTGTCATTGGTTGAACATTTAGGTCATTTTCGTCCTCCCTAGGCTTATTCTATTCCAATTAGGGTTTTTAACCCATCATGTGCATCCAATAAGTGATTTTGTGTCATTGGTTGAATATTTAGGTCGTTTTCGTCATCCTTCGACTTATTCTAATCCAATTAGGGTTTTTAACCAATCTTGAGCATCCAATAAGTGATTTTGTGTCATTGCTTGAACATTTAGGTCATTTTCGTCCTCCCTTGGCATATTCTAATCCAATTAGGGTTTTAAACCAATCATGTGCATCCAATAAGTGATTTTGTGTTATTGGTTGAACATTTAGGTCATTTTCGTCCTCCCTTGGCTTATTCTAATCCGATTAGGGTTTTTAACCAATCTTGTGCATCCAATAAGTGCGTTTGTGTCATTGGTCGAACATTTAGGTCATTTTCGTCCTCCCAAGGCTTATTCTAATCTAATTAGGGTTTTTAACCAATCTTGTTCATCCAATAAGTGATTTTGTGTCATTGGTTGAACATTTAGGTCATTTTCGTCCTCCCTAGGCTTATTCTAATCCAATTAGGGTTTTTAACCAATCAGCTGAATCCAATAAGTGATTTTGTTTCATTGGTGGATTATTTAGGTCATTTTCGTCCTCCCTAGCCTTATTCTAATCCAATTAGGGTTTTAAACCAATCTTGTGTATCCAATATGTGATTTTGTGTCATTGGTTGAACATTTAGGTCATTTTCGTCATCCTTCGACTTATTCTAATCCAATTAGGGTTTTTAACCGATCTTGTGCATCCGATAAGTGATTTTTTGTCATTGGATTAACATTTAGGTCATTTTCGTCCTCCCTAGGCTTTATTCTATTCCAATTAGGGTTTTTACCCAATCATGTGCATCAAATAAGTGATTTTGTGTCATTGGTTGAACATTTAGGTCATTTTTGTCCTACCTAGGCTTACTCTAATCCAATTAGGGTTTTTAACCAATCTTGTGCATCTTATAAGTGCGTTTGTGTCATGGGTTGATCATTTAGGTCATTTTCACCATCCTTCAACATACTCTAATCCAATTAGGGTTTTTAACCAATCTTGTGCATTCAATAAGTGATTTTGTGTCATTGGTTGAACATTTAGGTCATTTTCGTCCTACCTAGGCTTATTCTAATCCAGTTAGGGTGTTTAACCAATCTTGTGCATCCAATAAGTGATTTTGTGTCATTGGTTGAACATTTAGGTCGTTTTCGTCATCGTTCGACTTATTCTAATCCAATTAGGGTTTTTAACCAATCTTGTGCATCCAATAAGTGATTTTGTGTCATTGGTTGAACATTTAGGCCATTTTCGTCCTCCCTAGGCTTATTCTATTCCAATTAGGGTTTTTAACCAATCATGTGCATCCAATAAGTGATTTTGTGTCATTGGTTGAACATTTAGGTCGTTTTCGTCCTCCCTAAGCTTATTCTAATCCAATTAGGGTTTTTAACCAATCTTGTGCATCCAATAAGTGATTTTGTGTCATTGGTTGAACATTTAGGTCATTTTCGTCCTACCTAGGCTTATTCTAATCCAGTTAGGGTGTTTAACCAATCTTGTGCATCCAATAAGTGATTTTGTGTCATTGGTTGAACATTTAGGTCGTTTTCGTCATCCTTCGACTTATTCTAATCCAATTAGGGTTTTTAACCAATCTTGTGCATCCAATAAGTGATTTTGTGTCATTGGTTGAACATTTAGGTCATTTTCGTCCTCCCTAGGCTTATTCTATTCCAATTAGGGTTTTTAACCCATCATGTGCATCCAATAAGTGATTTTGTGTCATTGGTTGAACATTTAGGTCGTTTTCGTCATCCTTCGACTTATTCTAATCCAATTCGGGTTTTTAACCAATCTTGAGTATCCAATAAGTGATTTTGTGTCATTGCTTGAACATTTAGGTCATTTTCGTCCTCCCTTGGCCTATTCTAATCCAATTAGGGTTTTAAACCAATCATGTGCATCCAATAAGTGATTTATTGTTATTGGTTGAACATTTGGTCATTTTCCTCCTCCCTTGGCTTATTCTAATCCGATTAGGGTTTTTAACCAATCTTGTGCATCCAATAAGTGCGTTTGTGTCATTGGTCGAACATTTAGGTCATTTTCGTCCTACCAAGGCTTATTCTAATCTAATTAGGGTTTTTAACCAATCTTGTTTATCCAACAAGTGATTTTGTGTCATTGGTTGAACATTTAGGTCATTTTCGTCCTCCCTAGGCTTATTCTAATCCAATTAGGGTTTTTAACCAATCAGCTGAATCCAATAAGTGATTTTGTTTCATTGGTGGAATATTTAGGTCATTTTCGTCCTCCCTAGCCTTATTCTAATCCAATTAGGGTTTTAAACCAATCTTGTGCATCCAATATGTGATTTTGTGTCATTGGTTGAACATTTAGGTCATTTTCGTCATCCTTCGACTTATTCTAATCCAATTAGGGTTTTTAACCAATCTTGTGCATCCAATAAGTGATTTTGTGTCATTGGTGGAATATTTAGGTCTTTTTCGTCCTCCCTAGCCTTATTCTAATCCAATTATGGTTTTTAACCAATCTTGTGCATCCAATAAGTAATTTTGTGTCATTGGTTGAATATTTAGGTCATTTTCGTCCTCCCTAGGCCTATTGTAATCCAATTAGGGTTTTAAACCAATCTTGTGCATCCAGTAAGTGATTTTGTGTTATTGGTTGAACATTTAGGTCATTTTCGTCCTCCCTTGGCTTATTCTAATCCAATTAGGGTTTTTAACCAATCTTGTGCATCCAATAAGTGGGTTTGTGTCATTGGTTGAACATTTAGGTCATTTTCGTCCTCCCAAGGCTTATTCTAATCTAATTAGGGTTTTTAACCAATCTTGTTCATCCAATAAGTGATTTTGTGTCATTGGTTGAACATTTAGGTCATTTTCGTCCTCCCTAGGCTTATTCTAATCCAATTAGGGTTTTTAACCAATCATGTGAATCCAATAAGTGATTTTGTGTCATTGGTGGATTATTTAGGTCATTTTCGTCCTCCTTAGCCTTATTCTAATCCAATTAGGGTTTTAAACCAATCTTGTGCATCCAATATGCGATTTTGTGTCATTCGTTGAACATTTAGGTCATTTACGTCATCCTTCGACTTATTCTAATCCTATTAGGGTTTTTAACCAATCTTGTGCATCCATTAAGTGATTTTTTTGTCATTGGATTAACATTTAGGTCATTTTCGTCCTCCCTAGGCTTATTCTATTCCAATTAGGGTTTTTAACCAATCTTGTGCATCCAATAAGTGATTTTGTGTCATTGGTTAAACATTTAGGTCATTTTCGTCCTCCCTAGGCTTATTCTAATCCAATTAGGGTTTTTAACCAATCTTGTGCATCCAATAAGTGCGTTTGTGTTATTGGTTAAACATTTAGGTCATTTTCGTCCTCCCTTGGCTTATTCTAATCCAATTAGGGTTTTTAACCAATCATGTGCATCCAATAAGTGCGTTTGTGTCATTGGTTGAACATTTAGGTCATTTTCATCCTCCCAAGGCTTATTCTAATCTAATTAGGGTTTTTAACCAATCTTGTTCATCCAATAAGTGATTTTGTGTCATTGGTTGAAAATTTAGGTCATTTTCGTCCTCCCTAGGCTTATTCTAATCCAATTAGGGTTTTTAACCAATCATGTGAATCCAATAAGTGATTTTGTGTCATTGGTGGAATATTTAGGTCATTTTCGTCCTCCCTAGCCTTATTCTAATCCAATTATGGTTTTTAACCAATCTTGTGCATCCAATAAGTGATTTTTTGTCATTGGATTAACATTTAGGTCATTTTCGTCCTCGCTAGGCTTATTCTAATCCAATTAGGGTTTTTAACCAATCTTGTGCATCCAATAAGTGATTTTGTGTCATTGGTTGAACATTTAGGTCAGTTTCGTCCTCCTTAGGCTTAATCTATTCCAATTAGGGTGTTTAACCAATCTTGTGCTTCCAATAAGTGCGTTTGTGTCATTGGTTGAACATTTAGGTCATTTTCGTCCTCCCAAGGCTTATTCTAATCTAATTAGGGTTTTTAACCAATCATGTGAATCCAATAAGTGATTTTGTGTCATTGGTGGAATATTTAGGTCATTTTCGTCCTCCCTAGCCTTATTCTAATCCAATTAGGGTTTTAAACCAATCTTGTGCATCCAATAAGTGATTTTGTGTCATTGGTTGAACATTTAGGTCATTTTCGTCATCCTTTGACTTATTCTAATCCAATTAGGGTTTTTAACCAATCTTGTGCATCCAATATGTGATTTTGTGTCATTGGTTGAACATTAAGGTCATTTTCGTCCTCCCTAGGCTTATTCTATTCCAATTATGGTTTTTAACCAATCTTGTGTATCCAATATGTGATTTTGTGTCATTGGTTGAACATTTAGGTCATTTTCGTCCTCCCTAGGCTTATTCTAATCCAATTAGGGTTTTTAACCAATCATGTGAATCCAATAAGTGATTTTGTGTCATTGGTGGAATATTTAGGTCATTTTCGTCCTCCCTAGCCTTATTCTAATCCAATTAGGGTTTTTAACCAATCTTGTGCATCCAATATGTGATTTTGTGTCATTGGTTGAACATTTAGGTCATTTTCGTCATCCTTCGACTTATTCTAATCCAATTAGGGTTTTTAACCAATCTTGTGCATCCAATAAGTGATTTTGTGTCATTGTTTGAACATTTAGGTCATTTTCGTCCTCCTTAGGATTATTCTAATCCCATTAGGGTTTTTAACCAATCTTGTGCATCCAATAGGTAATTTTATGTCATTGGTTAAACATTTAGGTCATTTTCATCCTCCCTTGGTTTATTCTAATCCAATTAGGGTTTTTAACAAATCTTGTGCAACCAAAAAGTGCGTTTGTGTCATTGGTTGAATATTTATGTCATTTTCGTCGTCCCTAGGCTTATTCTAATCCAATTAGGGTTTTTAACCAATCTTGTGCATCCAATATGTGATTTTGTGTCATTGGTTGAACATTTAGGTCATTTTCGTCATCCTTCGACTTATTCTAATCCAATTAGGGTTTTTAACCAATCTTGTGCATCCGATAAGTGATTTTTTGTCATTGGATTAACATTTAGGTCATTTTCGTCCTCCCTAGGCTTTATTCTATTCCAATTAGGGTTTTTACCCAATCATGTGCATCAAATAAGTGATTTTGTGTCATTGGTTGAACATTTAGGTCATTTTCGTCCTCCCTAGGCTTATTCTAATCCAATTAGGGTTTTTAACCAATCAGCTGAATCCAATAAGTGATTTTGTTTCATTGGTGGATTATTTAGGTCATTTTCGTCCTCCCTAGCCTTATTCTAATCCAATTAGGGTTTTAAACCAATCTTGTGCATCCAATATGTGATTTTGTGTCATTGGTTGAACATTTAGGTCATTTTCGTCATCCTTCGACTTATTCTAATCCAATTAGGGTTTTTAACCAATCTTGTGCATCCGATAAGTGATTTTTTGTCATTGGATTAACATTTAGGTCATTTTCGTCCTCCCTAGGCTTATTCTATTCCAATTAGGGTTTTTAACCAATCATGTGCATCCAATAAGTGATTTTGTGTCATTGGTTAAACATTTAGGTCATTTTCGTCCTCCCTAGGCTTATTCTAATCCAATTAGGGTTTTTAACCAATCTTGTGCATCCAATAACTGCGTTTGTGTTATTGGTTGAACATTGAGGTCATTTTCGTCATCCTTCGACATATTCTAATCCAACTAGGGATTTTAACCAATCTTGTGAAAACAAAAAGGGATTTTGTGTCATCTGATTAACATTTAGGTCATTTTCGTCGTCCCTAGGCTTATTCTAATGCAATTAGGGTTTTTAACCAATCTTGTGCATCTTATAAGTGCGTTTGTGTCATGGGTTGATCATTTAGGTCATTTTCATCATCCTTTAACATACTCTAATCCAATTAGGGTTTTTAACCAATCTTGTGCATTCAATAAGTGATTTTGTGTCATTGGTTGAACATTTAGGTCATTTTCGTCCTACCTAGGCTTATTCTAATCCAATTAGGGTGTTTAACCAATCTTGTGCATCCAATAAGTGATTTTGTGTCATTGGTTGAACATTTAGGTCGTTTTCGTCATCCTTCGACTTATTCTAATCCAATTAGGGTTTTTAACCAATCTTGTGCATCCAATAAGTGATTTTGTGTCATTGGTTGAACATTTAGGTCATTTTCGTCCTCCCTAGGCTTATTCTATTCCAATTAGGGTTTTTAACCAATCATGTGCATCCAATAAGTGATTTTGTGTCATTGGTTGAACATTTAGGTCATTTTCGTCCTCCCTAGGCTTATTCTAATCAAATTAGGGTTTTTAACCAATCTTGTGCATCCAATAAGTGCGTTTGTGTCATTGGTTGAACATTTAGGTCATTTTCGTCCTCCCAAGGCTTATTCTAATCTAATTAGGGTTTTTAACCAATCTTGTTCATCCAATAAGTGATTTTGTGTCATTGGTTGAACATTTAGGTCATTTTCGTCCTCCCTAGGCTTATTCCAATCCAATTAGGGTTTTTAACCAATCAGCTGAATCCAATAAGTGATTTTGTTTCATTGGTGGAATATTTAGGTCATTTTCGTCCTCCCTAGCCTTATTCTAATCCAATTAGGGTTTTAAACCAATCTTGTGCATCCAATATGTGATTTTGTGTCATTGGTTGAACATTTAGGTCATTTTCGTCATCCTTCGACTTATTCTAATCCAATTAGGGTTTTTAACCAATCTTGTGCATCCGATAAGTGCGTTTGTGTCATTGGTTGAACATTTAGGTCATTTTCGTCCTCCCAAGGCTTATTCTATTCCAATTAGGGTTTTTAACCAATCTTTTGCATCCTATAAGTGATTTTGTGTCATTGGATTAACATTTAGGTCATTTTCGTCCTCGCTAGGCTTATTCTAATCCAATTAGGGTTTTTAACCAATCTTGTGCATCCAATAAGTGATTTTGTGTCATTGGTTGAACATTTAGGTCATTTTCGTCCTCCCTAGGCTTATTCTAATCCAATTAGGGTTTTTAACCAATCATGTGAATCCAATAAGTGATTTTGTGTCATTGGTGGATTATTTAGGTCATTTTCGTCCTCCTTAGCCTTATTCTAATCCAATTAGGGTTTTAAACCAATCTTGTGCATCCAATATGCGATTTTGTGTCATTCGTTGAACATTTAGGTCATTTACGTCATCCTTCGACTTATTCTAATCCTATTAGGGTTTTTAACCAATCTTGTGCATCCATTAAGTGATTTTTTGTCATTGGATTAACATTTAGGTCATTTTCGTCCTCCCAAGGCTTATTCTATTCCAATTAGGGTTTTTAACCAATCATGTGCATCCAATAAGTGATTTTGTGTCATTGGTTAAACATTTAGGTCATTATCGTCCTCCCTAGGCTTATTCTAATCCAATTAGGGTTTTTAACCAATCTTGTGCATCCAATAAGTGCGTTTGTGTTATTGGTTGAACATTTAGGTCATTTTCGTCCTCCCTTGGCTTATTCTAATCCAATTAGGGTTTTTAACCAATCATGTGCATCCAATAAGTGCGTTTGTGTCATTGGTTGAACATTTAGGTCATTTTCGTCCTCCCTAGGCTTATTCTAATCTAATTAGGGTTTTTAACCAATCTTGTTCATCCAATAAGTGATTTTGTGTCATTGGTTGAACATTTAGGTCATTTTCGTCCTCCCTAGGCTTATTCTAATCCAATTAGGGTTTTTAACCAATCTTGTGCATCCAATAAGTGATTTTGTGTCATTGGTTGAACAATTAGGTCATTTTCGTCATCCTTCGACTTATTCTAATCCAATTAGGGTTTTTAACCAATCATGTGAATCCAATAAGTGATTTTGTGTCATTGGTGGAATATTTAGGTCATTTTCGTCCTCCCTAGCCTTATTCTAATCCAATTAGGGTTTTAAACCAATCTTGTGCATCCAATAAGTGATTTTGTGTCATTGGTTGAACATTTTGGTCATATTCGTCCTCCCTAGGCTTATTCTAATCCAATTAGGGTTTTTAACCAATCTTGTGCATCCAATAAGTGATTTTGTGTCATTGGTTGAACATTTAGGTCATTTTCGTCATCCTTCAACTTATTCTAATCCAATTAGGGTTTTTAACCAATCATGTGAATCCAATAAGTGATTTTGTGTCATTGGTGGAATATTTAGGTCATTTTCGTCCTCCCTAGCCTTATTCTAATCCAATTAGGGTTTTAAACCAATCTTGTGCATCCAATATGTGATTTTGTGTCATTGGTTGAAAATTTAGGTCATTTTCGTCATCCTTCGACTTATTGTAATCCAATTAGGGTTTCTAACCAATCTTGTGGATTGAATAAGTGATTTTTTGTCATTGGATTAACATTTAAGTCATTTTCATCCTCCCTAGGCTTATTCTATTCCAATTAGGGTTTTTAACCAATCATGTGCATCCAATAAGTGATTTTGTGTCATTGGTTGAACATTTAGGTCATTTTCGTCCTCCCTAGGCTTATTCTAATCCAATTAGGGTTTTTAACCAATCTTGTGCATCCAATATGTGATTTTGTGTCATTGGTTGAACATTTAGGTCATTTTCGTCATCCTTCGACTTATTCTAATCCAATTAGGGTTTTTAACCAATCTTGTGCATCCGATAAGTGATTTTTTGTCATTGGATTAACATTTAGGTCATTTTCGTCCTCCCTAGGCTTTATTCTATTCCAATTAGGGTTTTTACCCAATCATGTGCATCAAATAAGTGATTTTGTGTCATTGGTTGAACATTTAGGTCATTTTCGTCCTCCCTAGGCTTATTCTAATCCAAATAGGGTTTTTAACCAATCTTGTGCATCTTATAAGTGCGTTTGTGTCATGGGTTGATCATTTAGGTCATTTTCATCATCCTTCAACATACTATAATCCAATTAGGGTTTTTAACCAATCTTGTGCATTCAATGAGTGATTTTGTGTCATTGGTTGAACATTTAGGTCATTTTCGTCCTACCTAGGCTTATTCTAATCCAGTTAGGGTGTTTAACCAATCTTGTGCATCCAATAAGTGATTTTGTGTCATTGGTTGAACATTTAGGTCGTTTTCGTCATCCTTCGACTTATTCTAATCCAATTAGGGTTTTTAACCAATCTTGTGCATCCAATAAGTGATTTTGTGTCATTGGTTGAACATTTAGGTCATTTTCGTCCTCCCTAGGCTTATTCTATTCCAATTAGGGTTTTTAACCCATCATGTGCATCCAATAAGTGATTTTGTGTCATTGGTTGAATATTTAGGTCGTTTTCGTCATCCTTCGACTTATTCTAATCCAATTAGGGTTTTTAACCAATCTTGAGCATCCAATAAGTGATTTTGTGTCATTGCTTGGACATTTAGGTCATTTTCGTCCTCCCTTGGCCTATTCTAATCCAATTAGGGTTTTAAACCAATCATGTGCATCCAATAAGTGATTTTGTGTTATTGGTTGAACATTTAGGTCATTTTCGGCCTCCCTTGGCTTATTCTAATCCGATTAGGGTTTTTAACCAATCTTGTGCATCCAATAAGTGCGTTTGTGTCATTGGTCGAACATTTAGGTCATTTTCGTCCTCCCAAGGCTTATTCTAATCTAATTAGGGTTTTTAACCAATCTTGTTCATCCAATAAGTGATTTTGTGTCATTGGTTGAACATTTAGGTCATTTTCGTCCTCCCTAGGCTTATTCTAATCCAATTAGGGTTTTTAACCAATCAGCTGAATCCAATAAGTGATTTTGTTTCATTGGTGGATTATTTAGGTCATTTTCGTCCTCCCTAGCCTTATTCTAATCCAATTAGGGTTTTAAACCAATCTTGTGCATCCAATATGTGATTTTGTGTCATTGGTTGAACATTTAGGTCATTTTCGTCATCCTTCGACTTATTCTAATCCAATTAGGGTTTTTAACCAATCTTGTGCATCCGATAAGTGATTTTTTGTCATTGGATTAACATTTAGGTCATTTTCGTCCTCCCTAGGCTTATTCTATTCCAATTAGGGTTTTTAACCAATCATGTGCATCCAATAAGTGATTTTGTGTCATTGGTTAAACATTTAGGTCATTTTCGTCCTCCCTAGGCTTATTCTAATCCAATTAGGGTTTTTAACCAATCTTGTGCATCCAATAACTGCGTTTGTGTTATTGGTTGAACATTGAGGTCATTTTCGTCATCCTTCGACATATTCTAATCCAACTAGGGATTTTAACCAATCTTGTGAAAACAAAAAGGGATTTTGTGTCATCTGATTAACATTTAGGTCATTTTCGTCGTCCCTAGGCTTATTCTAATGCAATTAGGGTTTTTAACCAATCTTGTGCATCTTATAAGTGCGTTTGTGTCATGGGTTGATCATTTAGGTCATTTTCATCATCCTTCAACATACTCTAATCCAATTAGGGTTTTTAACCAATCTTGTGCATTCAATAAGTGATTTTGTGTCATTGGTTGAACATTTAGGTCATTTTCGTCCTACCTAGGCTTATTCTAATCCAATTAGGGTGTTTAACCAATCTTGTGCATCCAATAAGTGATTTTGTGTCATTGGTTGAACATTTAGGTCGTTTTCGTCATCCTTCGACTTATTCTAATCCAATTAGGGTTTTTAACCAATCTTGTGCATCCAATAAGTGATTTTGTGTCATTGGATTAACATTTAGGTCGTTTTCGTCCTCGCTAGGCTTATTCTAATCCAATTAGGGTTTTTAACCAATCTTGTGCATCCAATAAGTGATTTTGTGTCATTGGTGGAATATTTAGGTCTTTTTCGTCCTCCCTAGCCTTATTCTAATCCAATTATGGTTTTTAACCAATCTTGTGCATCCAATAAGTAATTTTGTGTCATTGGTTGAATATTTAGGTCATTTTCGTCCTCCCTAGGCCTATTGTAATCCAATTAGGGTTTTAAACCAATCTTGTGCATCCAGTAAGTGATTTTGTGTTATTGGTTGAACATTTAGGTCATTTTCGTCCTCCCTTGGCTTATTCTAATCCAATTAGGGTTTTTAACCAATCTTGTGCATCCAATCAGTGCGTTTGTGTCATTGGCTGAACATTTAGGTCATTTTCGTCCTCCCAAGGCTTATTCTAATCTAATTAGGGTTTTTAACCAATCTTGTTCATCCAATAAGTGATTTTGTGTCATTGGTTTTACATTTAGGTGATTTTCGTCCTCCCTAGGCTTATTCTAATCCAATTAGGGTTTTTAACCAATCATGTGAATCCAATAAGTGATTTTGTGTCATTGGTGGAATATTTAGGTCATTTTCGTCCTCCCTAGCCTCATTCTAATCCAATTAGGGTTTTAAACCAATCTTGTGCATCCAATAAGTGATTTTGTGTCATTGGTTGAACATTTAGGTCATTTTCGTCATCCTTCGACTTATTCTAATCCAATTAGGGTTTTTAACCAATCATGTGCATCCAATAAATGATTTTGTGTCATTGGTTGAACAGTTAGGTCATTTTCGTCCTCCCTAGGCTTATTCTAATCCAATTAGGGTTTTTAACCAATCTTGTGCATCCAATAAGTGCGTTTGTGTTATTGGTTGAACATTAAGGTCATTTTCGTCATCCTTCGACATATTCTAATCCAATTAGGGATTTTAACCAATCTTGTGAATCCAAAAAGGGATTTTGTGTCATCTGATTAACATTTAGGTCATTTTCGTCGTCCCTAGGCTTATTCTAATGCAATTAGGGTTTTTAACCAATCTTGTGCATCCAATAAATGATTTTGTGTCATTGGTTGAACATTTAGGTCATTTTTGTCATCCTTCGACTTATTCTAATCCAATTAGGGTTTTTAACCAATCTTGTGCATCCAATAATTGATTTTGTGTCATTGGTTGAACATTTAGGTCATTTTCGTCCTCCCCAGGCTTATTCTAATCCAATTATGGTTTTTAACCAATCTTGTGCATCCAATAAGTGATTTTGTGTCATTGGTTGAACATTTAGGTCATTTTTGTCATCCTTCAACTTATTCTAATCCAATTAGGGTTTTCCACCAATCTTGTGCATCCGATAAGTGATTTTGTGTCATTGGATTAACATTTAGGTCATTTTCGTCCTCCCTAGGCTTATTCTATTCCAATTAGGGTTTTTAACCAATCTTGTGCATCCAATAAGTGGTTTTGTGTCATTGGTGGAATATTTAGGTCTTTTTCGTTCTCCCTAGCCTTATTCTAATCCAATTATGGTTTTTAACCAATCTTGTGCATCCAATAAGTAATTTTGTGTCATTGGTTGAATATTTAGGTCATTTTCGTCATCCCTAGGCCTATTCTAATCCAATTAGGGGTTTCAACCAATCTTGTGCATCCAGTAAGTGATTTTGTGTTATTGGTTGAACATTTAGATCATTTTCGTCCTCCCTTGGCTTATTCTAATCCAATTAGGGTTTTTAACCAATCTTGTGCATCCAATAAGTGCGTTTGGATCATTGGTTGAACATTTAGGTTATTTTCGTCCTCCCAAGGCTTATTCTAATCTAATTAGGGTTTTTAACCAATCTTGTTCATCCAATAAGTGATTTTGTGTCATTGGTTTTACATTTAGGTGATTTTCGTCCTCCCTAGGCTTATTCTAATGCAATTAGGGTTTTTAACCAATCATGTGAATCCAATAAGTTATTTTGTGTCATTGGTGGAATATTTAGGTCATTTTCGTCCTACCTAGCCTTATTCTAATCCAATTAGGGTTTTAAACCAATCTTGTGCATCCAATATGTGATTTTGTGTCATTCGTTGAACATTTAGGTCATTTACGTCATCCTTCGACATATTCTAATCCAATTAGGGTTTTTAACCAATCTTGTGCATCCATTAAGTGATTTTGTGTCATTGGTTGAACATTTAGGTCTTTTTCGTCCTCCCTAGGCTTATTCTAATCCAATTAGGGTTTTTAACCAATCTTGTGCATCCAATAAGTGCGTTTGTGTTATTGGTTGAACATTAAGGTCATTTTCTTCATCCTTCGACATATTCTAATCCAATTAGGGATTTTAACCAATCTTGTGAATCCAAAAAGGGATTTTGTGTCATCTGATTAACATTTAGGTCATTCTCGTCGTCCCTAGGCTTATTCTAATGCAATTAGGGTTTTTAACCAATCTTGTGCATCCAATAAGTGATTTTGTGTCATTGGTTGAACATTTAGGTCATTTTCGTCATCCTTCGACTTATTCTAATCCAATTAGGGTTTTTAACCAATCATGTGCATCCAATAAATGATTTTGTGTCATTGGTTGAACATTTAGGTCATTTTCGTCCTCCCTAGGCTTATTCTAATCCAATTAGGGTTTTTAACCAATCTTGTGCATCCAATAAGTGCGTTTGTGTTATTGGTTGAACATTAAGGTCATTTTCGTCATCCTTCGACATATTCTAATCCAATTAGGGATTTTAACCAAACTTGTGAATCCAAAAAGGGATTTTGTGTCATCTGATTAACATTTAGGTCATTTTCGTCGTCCCTAGGCTTATTCTAATGCAATTAGGGTTTTTAACCAATCTTGTGCATCCAATAAATGATTTTGTGTCATTGGTTGAACATTTAGGTCATTTTTGTCATCCTTCGACTTATTCTAATCCAATTAGGGTTTTTAACCAATCTTGTGCATCCAATAAGTGATTTTGTGTCATTGGATTAACATTTAGGTCATTTTCGTCCTCCCTAGGCTTATTCTATTCCAATTAGGGTTTTTAACCAATCTTGTGCATCCAATAAGTGGTTTTGTGTCCTTGGTGGAATATTTAGGTCTTTTTCGTTCTCCCTAGCCTTATTCTAATCCAATTATGGTTTTTAACCAATCTTGTGCATCCAATAAGTAATTTTGTGTCATTGGTTGAATATTTAGGTCATTTTCGTCATCCCTAGGCCTATTCTAATCCAATTAGGGGTTTCAACCAATCTTGTGCATCCAGTAAGTGATTTTGTGTTATTGGTTGAACATTTAGATCATTTTCGTCCTCCCTTGGCTTATTCTAATCCAATTAGGGTTTTTAACCAATCTTGTGCATCCAATAAGTGCGTTTGGATCATTGGTTGAACATTTAGGTTATTTTCGTCCTCCCAAGGCTTATTCTAATCTAATTAGGGTTTTTAACCAATCTTGTGCATCCAATAAGTGATTTTGTGTCATTGGTGGAATATTTAGGTCTTTTTCGTTCTCCCTAGCCTTATTCTAATCCAATTATGGTTTTTAACCAATCTTGTGCATCCAATAAGTAATTTTGTGTCATTGGTTGAATATTTAGGTCATTTTCGTCCTCCCTAGGCCTATTCTAATCCAATTAGGGGTTTAAACCAATCTTGTGCATCCAGTAAGTGATTTTGTGTTATTGGTTGAACATTTAGATCATTTTCGTCCTCCCTTGGCTTATTCTAATCCAATTAGGGTTTTTAACCAATCTTGTGCATCCAATAAGTGCGTTTGGATCATTGGTTGAACATTTAGGTTATTTTCGTCCTCCCAAGGCTTATTCTAATCTAATTAGGGTTTTTAACCAATCTTGTTCATCCAATAAGTGATTTTGTGTCATTGGTTGAACATTTAGGTCATTTTCGTCCTCCCTAGGCTTATTCTAATCCAATTAGGGTTTTTAACCAATCAGCTGAATCCAATAAGTGATTTTGTTTCATTGGTGGATTATTTAGGTCATTTTCGTCCTCCCTAGCCTTATTCTAATCCAATTAGGGTTTTAAACCAATCTTGTGCATCCAATATGTGATTTTGTGTCATTGGTTGAACATTTAGGTCATTTTCGTCATCCTTCGACTTATTCTAATCCAATTAGGGTTTTTAACCAATCTTGTGCATCCGATAAGTGATTTTTTGTCATTGGATTAACATTTAGGTCATTTTCGTCCTCCCTAGGCTTATTCTATTCCAATTAGGGTTTTTAACCAATCATGTGCATCCAATAAGTGATTTTGTGTCATTGGTTGAACATTTAGGTCATTTTCGTCCTCCCTAGGCTTATTCTAATCCAATTAGGGTTTTTAACCAATCTTGTGCATCCAATAAGTGCGTTTGTGTTATTGGTTGAACATTAAGGTCATTTTCGTCATCCTTCGACATATTCTAATCCAATTAGGGATTTTAACCAATCTTGTGAATCCAAAAAGGGATTTTGTGTCATCTGATTAACATTTAGGTCATTTTCGTCGTCCCTAGGCTTATTCTAATGCAATTAGGGTTTTTAACCAATCTTGTGCATCCAATAAGTGATTTTGTGTCATTGGTTGAACATTTAGGTCATTTTCGTCATCCTTCGACTTATTCTAATCCAATTAGGGTTTTTAACCAATCTTGTGCATCCAATAAGTGATTTTGTGTCATTGGTTGAACATTTAGGTCATTTTCGTCCTCCCCAAGCTTATTCTAATCCAATTATGGTTTTTAACCAATCTTGTGCATCCAATAAGTGATTTTGTGTCATTGGTTGAACATTTAGGTCATTTTTGTCATCCTTCAACTTATTCTAATCCAATTAGGGTTTTCAACCATTCTTGTGCATCCGATAAGTGATTTTGTGTCATTGGATTAACATTTAGGTCATTTTCGTCCTCCCTAGGCTTATTCTATTCCAATTATGGTTTTTAACCAATCTTGTGCATCCAATAAGTG